>PVLC010041889.1:0-13104 GCA_004027655.1 Graphiurus murinus
GTTTCAAGGTGATACTAGCTTTGTAGTTGGAGTTTGGAAGAATTCCTTCTCTTTCTATTTCATGGAATAGTTTGAGGAGCATTGGTGTTCTTCTTTAAAGGTCTGATAAAATCCATCAGTGAATCTGCCCAGTCCTAGGTTTTTCTTTGTTGGGAGACTGTTACTGCCTCAATCTCATTGCTTGTTATTGATCTGTTCAGATTTTTTATATCCTTTTGGATCAATTTTGGTAGGATGTATATGTCTAGAAGTTTATTCTTTTCTTCTAGATTTTCCAATTTATTCGAATATGTGTTTTAAAATAGTCCCTAATGATCCCCTGGATTTCAGTGGCACCACGTGGTAGCATTCCCTTTATCATCTCTATTCTTTTTTTTTTTTTTTTTGCGGTACTGGGGATTGAACTCAGGGGCATTCTACCTCTGAGCTATACCCCCAGCCCTATTTTTTATTCTTTATTTTGAAACCGAGTCTCACTAAGTTGTGGAGTGCCTCACTAGGTAGCTGAGGCTGGCTGCGAACCCGGATCCTCCGGTCTCAGCCTCCCGAATGCTGGGATTACAAGTGTGCGCCACCACACCCGGCATCTCTATTCTTAATAACTTGGATATTACCTCTAATTTTATTAGTTTGGCTGAATATTTATTAATCTTGTTTTAAAGAACCAACTCTTTGCATTATTCGCTTATTTGAGACCTAATTTTTTTTTTAATGTAGGATTTCATACCTGTTTTCTCCCACAGATTATGGTATATTGTGTCTCCATTCTCATTCACTTCTAGAAAAATTTTAATTACCTTCCTGACTTCTTCAATGACCCACTGATCATTCAAAAGTGTATTGCTCAGTCTTCACGTTTATACAGGTTCTGTAGTTTCTCTTGCTATTGCTTTATAATTTCACCCCATTATCATTGATAAAATGAGAATTATTTCAGTTTCTGTGATTGTTATGACTTGCTTTATGGCCTAAAATATTATCTGTTTTAGAGAAACTTCCATATAATCTGCTAAAAATAATGCATGTTCTGTTGTTGTGAGAATATTCTGCATATGTCTATTAAGTTCATTTGATCTACAGTGCAGTTGGACTCTGTTGTCTGTTGATTGTTTGTCTGGATGACCTATGTATTTGTGAAAGTAGAATATTAAAGTCACTCACTAATATTGTATTGTGACCTATCTATCCCTTTATGTCAAGTAGTATTTTTTTATGAAATTGGATGCACCAACGTTCTGTGCAAATATATTTATAATCCTTATATCTTCTTACTGAATTGTTCTCTTTATCCTTGTTCCTTCTTTGTCTCTTCTGACTAATTTTGGCTTGAAGTCTCCTTTTGGGGGTATGAGTATAACTACTACTTTGTATTTTCAGATTCAACTTGTATGGAATATCATTTTCCATCCTTTTACTTTCAATCTATGTACATTTTTGCTGGTGAGGTGTGTTTCTTGCAGGTAACATAGAGCTAGGTCTTGCTTTTAATCCAATTTTCCATTCTATGTCTTCTATTTGGAGAATTAAGACCATTTACATTTAGGATTACTATAGAAAGGTATTGTACTAATTACTGAATGAATGTTTGATTCACTCATAATTTTCATTTGCCTATCTACTAGTCTAATGAGATTTCTTCTTCTTTTGTGTGTGTGTATGTGTATGCGTGATACGAAGGGCTGAATCCAGGAAATTCTACCTCTAAGCTATACCCTGAGCCCTTCTTAATTTTTTTTAAATTTTAAAACAGGTCTTGCTAAGTTGCTGAAGTTGACCTTGAACTGGCTATCTTCCTGCCTCACTTTCTCAAGTACTGGGGTTACAGGCATGTACCACCATGCCTAGCTTGTAATGAAATTTATTATTTATTATTTTTTGCGCTCTCTTAGTTGTATTTATCTTCCTCTTCTGTGCATAGGATTCTGTTAACTATCTTCTACAATTCTAGCTTAGAGGTCATTAATTTCTTTAGCTTAAGTCAATTTTTCCTTTGATTCTGAGGAATGGCTCTGCTGTATATAGTAACCTAGGTTGTCAGTTACTTTCTTTCAAAGCTTGGAATACATCATTTCATTACCTCCTGGTCCTTAAAGTTTCTGATGAGAAATCTGTTGTTATTTTGATTGGTTGGCCTTTATAACTGACTTGGCAACTCTCTCTTGTCACTTTTAATATTATTTCTTGTTTTGTTTGAACTTTTGGCATTTTATGATGTGGCAACAGATTTTTTGGTTTGGGTTTTTTGTTTGTTTTTTTCTTGTCATGTCCATTTGAAGTTGTAAATGCCTCCAATACCTGAATGTCCATCTCATTCCCAATATTTGGGAAGTTTTCTGCTATTTTAGTGGACAGGTGTTTTTATGTCATTAGCCTGTATCTCTATTCCTTAAGATGTATGATTCTTAAGTTTGGTCTTTTAATATTATCCTAGACATCTTGTATATTCTGCTCATAGTTTCTTCTTTTTTTTTTTTTTTCTTCATTACTACCTGAATGCACTAGTTTATCTACCTTGTCTCCAATCTATGATATTCTTTCTACTTGATCTAGTTATTGATGATACTTTCATCTGGGTTTTTTATTTGATTTATTGAGCTTTTCATTTCAAAGATTTTTGCTTGCATCCTTTTCAGAATCTCTCTTTGTTTTGAAATGCCCTTTCATATCTTGCATTGTCTTCTTTTATTCATTAGTTGCTTATTTGTATCTTCTTTGAATTCATTGATCATTTTTAACAATTTTAATTCTCTGGCATTTCATTCACCTTGATATCCATAGACTTGGGCATTTGGTATTTATAGACTTTTGGAGACATCCAGTTGCCTTGTTTTCTATGTTTCTTGTGTTTCTATATTGAGATTTGTGTATCTGTTGGGATAAATAATTTTTCCAAAATTATATAAGGGGCTTTTTAGTAGCAACTTTCTCTTTATGATGAACCCTGGGCTAAGAATATAGCTCAGTATTAAAGCACCCATCCAGCATGTTCCAAGAGTAAGATTCAATCCTCAGCAGCGCTTTGAGAGAAGTGAATAATCCACCAATAACAGCAACAACTTAAAAGTGAACTATATATCAACATATAATAAAAACTCACTCGAAACACTCTGCAACTCTACTAGCCAAAGAGAAGAAAGAAGTAATATTAATATAGAATAGGCTAAAAATTAGGCACTAATGGAAGTAAAATACTAAAATATAAAAGGCATGTGAGGGAAGTGAGACAAGAAGAAATGGGAAGACAGGAAGAAAAAAGAGAAGGGAAAAGAATAAAATGGGAGATAATAAATAAAGAGGAAAAATTCAATTAAAGAATTTTGAAAATGCAAAAAGTTAGATAAAAGTATGAAAAAAAAAATAGCGAAGGGAAACAAAATAGTATAGAACACAATAAAAGTGAAAGTAAACTAAAAAAAAAAGAGAGAATAAGATTTCCCCTTGCCAACATATTTTAAGTAGAGACTCTTCTTTCAAGGACTTCTAATTTTCTAAATATGGGGAGTAGGGTATAACTACAGCTGTGTGTTTCTTCTTGCCTCCAGCCCAAAAAGGCCAAACCACTTAGGACAGACCATAGACTAAGCCCCACCCCCCCATGCCCATTTGCAGGTGCTAATGTAAAGTTGTCCATGAAAGGGCTAGATTCACACCCAGCACTTCTGCTTTCAGAACTCAAGAACAGGAGTGCAGATACAGTAGGAGCTGCCCACCAACCCTCTTGTCTACAGAATCTCTGAATGAATCCAGATGGTGCACCTTAGGTCCAGAAACTCTCACTATGCCTGTGAACCAGAATCTCTGAATACCTCCGAGCATGGAAGAGGCGACCAAGTCCACAGTTGTGTGCTGGGGTGGGGAGTCATTGGCAGCACACTTGCCACCAGGCCCAGCCTCAGCCCTCCCAGATCCAGCTCCCTCACAAATCACACACAGCTGTTCTCACTCCCTGACACAAAGCTCAAGCCACCAATTTTAAATGGAAGTGTCACCTGCTTCCTTCTGCCCCACAGACAGCACCTCCTACCGCCCAGAGTTCTCAGTGGACCTGTGTGACACTTTCCTTAGCCCAAACTGACACGCTGGGTGGGCATCTAATGAGCCATTGAAGAGGAAATGTAAAAATAAATAAAAATTAAAAATTCAATCTCCTACATACACTATAAGCTCAGACAAAGGGACTCTTCTTAAGATGGCACCTGGTTACAGCACCATCTGATGTGCTGGTAAGTGTAGGGAACCTCTTCTCCTACACTAGTTCAGTATTCAGAATCCAGGTCTCCTATCAGTTCAGCAAATTTGCCCAGTAATGGAGCCTGCATTTTCATTGAGCTGGGATTCTCTCTGCCCCACAAACTGCTGTGCATTTGGCGCTGGTGCACTCTCTTCCCCAGAGTATTTCTCTTATTATTCCAAAACCCGTATTTCTAGCCTTCACCCCATCATTGGCTTTCTCATGTTTCACTTCTGCACCTTCCTCCAGCCCCCTCCTCAGCAGGCAGCCACACACCTATAGACTTTGTGTGGTCTCGTGGAGCCGCTGGTCAATGCAGAGTGCCTTCGGGTCACCATGTTTCTCTCTCCTCAAAGTTATCTCCAAGTTCATTTGTCCTGCTTCCCAGCAGATCATCTCATTATTTTGCCCTTCAACCTCACACTCAATGTCTAACATGCAAGTGATCATCTTTATCCTACACTGTCTTTTCTGTGTCTCCGATATTATAAAGAATATCACCTTCCATCACTCTGCATTCACCAATGGTTCCTTCCTTCCCCTCATCTCAGGTAGTGGCCAGACTCTGTCAACATCTCCTTCTCATTGTTTCCTCACTCAGAGCCTTTTCTTCTGTTGTAATACCACCACTCCCACTATCAAAAATTGGGGTTACTTCACAATATCCTTCTCCTCACATCCAGCTCAGTCTTGTTCAAATTGTGGTTCACAAGCTATCTTTACCAGAATCAATTGGCAACAGGTTAAATATGGAGACTCCTAAGTAACTCAGGCCTATTGAATCTCTCTGTGGGCTTGTTTGGAAATCCACATTATAAATAAATCATTCCCTGGAATAATTGTACGGTACGCTTGAGAATCAGAGAGTAAGCCCAGTGGCTCTCATTGCTGGCTGCTGATTTCAATCACCTAAGCAGCTTTTTCAAAATAATGATAGCCATGTCTCTCATCCAGAGACTCTGATTTAATCAGTTTGGAGAGGAGCCCAAGTGCAAGTTTTGTTTTGTTTTTAATTCCATTAATTATTCTAATGTGCAGCCAAAGAAGTGAACCACTGGAGTAGAGGGCCCTGGAGGTTCCACTCAGCTCTCAAGTCCTGTCATCTGAACGTTCCTTTAACAGGAACCTTCAAACCAACTGGCTAGTCAGAAGCCATCTCACCAAAGTAGCATTTATAATACTTGTAGTGTGTATGTGTCTTTACTGGGATTAAACCCAGCCACATTCTACCTCCAAGCTACACTCCCAGTCTTTTGTATTTTTTGTTTGTTTGTTTGTTTTGGAAATAGGAGCTTGCTAGGTTGCTGAGAGTCTTGCTACCTTGCTGAGGCTGGCCTTGAACCTGCAATCCTCCTGTCTCAGTCTCCCAAATTACTAGGATTACAGGCATGCACCACCATGCCTGGTTTATATACTTGTATTTTCGTCTATAAATCGGCGCCAGAGTAAGTATCCAATCAAAAGTTCTCTTCTGAGTGTGGACACTTCTCACTGCAGAAACATAAACACATTCCTTTCCTTTGTTGGCTAAAGGAGCTTCCTTCAGGACAGTAGACCTGTCACTTTATGTACAATATAGATCCCTTGTTAAATTTGTAGAGGTTGTATCACATTCTGACTGTGATCCCAAGATAATAGCTGGGACAGGAGATAGGACTCTAGATAGAAAGAAATTCCTACAACTTGGGTGGTTTTAGTAAACCAAGGCAGGGAAAGTTTTCTTCCTCCCTTTCTTCAACTTACTACTTACCTGCTAGTTTACCTTCAAACTGTGTTTATATTCTAGAAATAGAAGACATTTTACTTTAGCATAAAATTACACTCTCCTTTCCTCCCTTGTACTGGCTACCCGTCTATTTGTGTGTCTTCTTGCTTTTCACACTGCTGAAGCATTTCACTCTAGAGGGTTGATGTTCTAAGGCAGTGGGCTTAATGGTAGTAAGGTTAGCGCAAAGGCTGTGCTTTCATCTACTGTATTTCTAAACAATTCCTCTGGGACATTTAGAGGAAAGAGAGAAAGTTTTCAAGTGCCAATGTTCCCCTCCAGTGACACCACTGTATAGATTTAGGATGTCTGAGCTCTTAGGTTTTTGCTAATATGGAACAGTGATTCTTCTAATGGCCCTTCTGCTACAAATACCATAGTGTTTGTTCATAGACTTTTTTGTATGTGGAACTAGGGATTAAATCCAGGGGCACTGTACCTCCAAACTATACCCTAGCCACGCTACTTTTTTATTTTGAAGCAAGGACTCACTAAGTTGCTAAGGGTCTCACTAAATTGTCAAGGCTTTCCTCAAACCTGTAATCCTCCTAGCGCAGTTTCCCAAGTACTAGAATTACAGACTTTTGATCCTGTTTTTGCCTTTCTTATGTCAAGCACCAATTGTTATATCTAAAAATCCAGAAGTTTGTCTTTATTTCTAGCTTATTTACTTTCTAAGATATTCAGTTATATGTAAGAGATCTTGCATTTCCTACTCTAGTTTATTTTTTTCTAAATCCTCTAGTTTAGGTCTTACAAAAAGACCTTACAATAAGAGAAGACAAGGATCCCTTGCTGAGGCTGCTAGATCTAGCCCAAACACTGCTTGAAAGTTCCCTGGAATCTATTCTTTTATACTATTTTTATTTTTATATTATCATATAATATTTGTACACATTCATGGGGTATAATGTGGTGTTTTGGTTTCTGTATACATTATATAATGATCAACTCAGGGAAATTAGCATATCCATCATCATAAATTTTTATCATTTCTTCATACTGAGCACATTCAAAAATCTTCTCTCCTATTTGAGCTATGCAATGTGTTATTGTTAACTCTATCTGGAATATAGGTTTTAAGTTTCCTCTTCACTTTTATTTTATTTGCCATTTTGGAGCTTTACCCAACATCCCCCATGGGGAAGCTTCTACAATGTCCTAATGTAATACACTATTTTATCTTGCCCTCTCAAGGCCATTATTAAATTAGGCAGAGCTGGGTTATTTAAATTCCCTCTTTGTCTTTTCCACCCTGTGTATAGTTCTTCACTCAGCTCTAGACTATGGTTTAAATTCAGCTTCTATATGCCAGTCTTTTGTTCCAGCAGTTTTTTTAATGTGGTCATTATTCTCTTGAGGAAGAGGAAAGCGTAATTTAATTGGGTGGCCAGAGGAAGGACCAGAAGGAAAAGAGCACCATGAGTTGGAGAGAGGGGTGTGTAAGGAGGGTGAGTTCATGAACAGGAGTGAACTAGAGCTTTTCTGAGAGACAATAACCTTGGACTCAGCTTGCTGCCTGGTGTTGCCAGGTGTTAGAAGCTGGGTCCCCAGTGTTGCACTATGGGATCCTCAAGAAGTGGGGTGCAGCGGGGGGGCTTCAGGTCATTGGGGGGCATGTCCTTCAAGGGGACAGTGGGACCCCAGCTCCTTCCTCTTCCTTTCTTTCACTTCCTGACCACGAGGGGAGCAGTTTGCTCCTCAGCGTACTCCTGCCAAGATACCCTGCTGCTCAGAGGTCTAAAAGCAACATGTCTACCAAATCATGGAGTAGACCCTCCAAAACTGTGGCCCAAATAGACCTTTCCTTTGATATGAAACGTTATGTCAGTTACTTGTTATAATAACAGAAAGCTGACTAATACAATGTACTAACCAAAACAATTTCCAACTGACTCTGCAGAGCATCTTTACAAAGGCTTTGAAAGGGACCCAACACGAAACTTGACCAATCATCATACCTAGATTGCCACCAGCCCAACAGACCTCTCACCACTAGTCTTCCAGGTTAGCTGGGATTAGATGGTGTATTCACCTTTTGTCATTGTGATGAAATGCCTGAGAAAATTAGCTTAAGGAGGAAGGATTTAGCTGGGTGTAGTGGCACACACCTGTATCCTCAGCACCTGGGAAGCTGAGAAAGGAGGATTATGGGTTTGGGGTCAGCCTCAATAACCTAGAGAGACCCTGAGCAACCTAGCAAGACCCTATTTCAAAATAAAAATGACGGGGGTGTAGCTCAAATGTAGAATGCCTCTAAGTTCAATCCCCAGTACAAGAGAGACAGAGACGAGAGAGAGAGGAAAGAGAGAAGAGAGAAGAGAGGGAGATTGATTGATTAATTTTGGCTCATGGTCCCCACAGTTTTAGCCCACATCAGCTGGCTCCATTATTTCTGAACCCAGAGTAAGACAGGACATCATGGTAGAAATGTGTGGCAGAGCAAAGCTGCTCACCTCAGGGTGATGAGGATATAGAAAGAGAGCAAGGAAGGGCGGAGAGCGAGACACGTCCTTCCTGGGTATGCCCCAATGATCTACTTCCTACAACTAGAGCCCACCTCCTGCAGTTTCCATCACCCCAACAATGCTGTCAGCTATGAATCCATCAGTGAATCAACCCATGGATGATATCAGAGCCCTCATCATCCAATCACTCCCCTGGAGCCCCACCTTTGGACATGGCTACACTGGGGACCCAGCCTTGACCATACAAGGCTTAGGGGATACTTCGAATCTGAACTCTGACAAAAGTGTGATGTATTTGACCTGAACCTACATCCTTCTCTGTGGAGCACTCCCTCATGGGTTCAACAGACATAAGAAATCCAGAAAAATTGCAAGAAAACATAAGATATTAATGTAGAATTGTAACAGCAAAGCAGCCAGCAGAAGAATAAGCAGGTTAATGGCATATATTTGCCAGATTGCCCAACTACAAGCCAAAGTCTCTAATTATTTTGTGCATAGACTGAAGTCTGACTTTTTAAACAAAGTATGTGCTTATAAACCAAAAGATCTAGTTGCCTTAAATGATATTATAGGTCTGATGACCTTAAATAAATCACAAGTTACAAATCATAGAATATAAAAAATAAATGCAGCAACCAACATTTTACTGAAATAAGGGACTGATGACAACAGATAACAAAAGAAATTGGGCAACAAGAGCTCACAGAAGCAAGTTACAGCTTAGACCATTTTTGAGGAAGACTACTCTGGCAGAAGACATAAAGGACAAGTTAAATTTAGGTTCCAGTGCCAAATAAACATATCTGTTACCCTCGGGGATGCTTAGAGTGCTTTTATGTGAGGGTCTTCAGAATGATTTGGCTGGAGTCTGGAATGCTGAAGGATGTGACCATTACTTAAAACCTGTGATTAAAACGCTGGGTTTATCACCTGCTTGAGTAGGAGACAGCTGTGCTCGTCATAGGAGACTCACTGAGCAGAGACCAGTGAGACTGCAGGAAGCAGAGACAATGACTAATTTTCTACAGCGTCTGGGGGAAGAGACAGGAGTGGGAAGACGTCAGCCTCAGAAATGTGTTTTGTGCTGGTTGTGGGCACCGGAGGGGACTGGCACCAGCCCTGAAGCCCGCTCACTGGAGTGAGTCCACCGGCAACTGACTTTCACAAGGCTGTCGCTGATTGGTGACTTTCAGAGATTCGCTCACTGAAGCAAGTCACTGCTGATTGATTTTAAAGCCAGGTCTGGTGTCACCGTTACCATGGCTATGAAACTGTCAGTCTTTTCTTGAGAGTGTGGGGACTTCTCATTCTCAGCCTCTTGATTTAGACAAACAAAGAGCTAAAGGGGAAATAACATTGCTAATTCCAAATAGATTACACCCATCTCTTCCCCCGTGTCTGTGACTAGTCACTAGGTTCACAGGAAATGGAATGGGCTGACTAGGCTTGCTTCTTGCAGAACCGTATTGCTTGCTTTATTGCTTCTTGGGGTCTCCAGGTGATTGCAGATTGATTAATAACTTCTTTCTGCTTTTGACTCTAGTCCCAGGTATGACTGATGATAAAGTAGGTCGTTTTTGTTTTCCAGATTCAATCTTTTATTTTCCTTTTCAAAGGGAAAGTTTTTCACTTTCTCAGTCCTCTTGGATTTCTGCTGCTGTTCTTCTTAGCTTAGTGGTTAGTGCCTCTGTATTTGGGACCAAATCAATCCATACACAAGGCAACAAATTCTACTAATGTGAATATGCCCAACTTTTCAAAACAGGGATTCACTGGATGAGAGACAGGATATACTCAGGCAAAATAATTAAAAAAAAATGTACAGCTACAGGTTCTTAAAGCTAAAGGAGTTATAGGCGCGCATTAAGTACTAAGATAATTCAGAGGTGACGGCAACACTGTGCCCTGGCTGATGGGGTCAGGTGTCACAGACAGGATGGGACCTGATCTCACTCTAAAAATTCCATTAGTATCTCAATAGGCAGAGAGGAAAAGGCATTAAATGTGGAAAACAGAACATTCTACCAGGTCAAGATAGAAATGCATTTGATTTTTTTTTTTTTTTCCGGTACTGGGGATTGAACTCAGGGGCATTCTACCTCCGAGCTATACCCCCAGCCCTATTTTTCATTCTTTTATTTTTGAAACCGAGTCTCACTAAATTGCGGAGTGCCTCACTAGGTAGCTGAGGCTGGCCGCGAACCCGGATCCTTTGGTCTCAGCCTCCCGAATGCTGGGATTACAAGCGTGCGCCACCACGCCCGGCTTGCATTTGATATTTTTAAAGATACTGAGGAGTTGTATTTCTAGTTACTATGTAGGAAGTATCGCAAGAAACTAATACCCTTTTATCTTTCAACCAAATGATACAATAAGCTACAAACACAAAGATTAAAAACTTTAAAATCAGCCGGGCGTGGTGGCGCATGCTTGTAATCCCAGCATTCGGGAGGCTGAGACCTGAGGATCCAGGTTCGCAGCCAGCCTCAGCTACCTAGTGAGGCATTCCGCAACTTAGTGAGACTCAGTTTCAAAATAAAGAATAAAAAATAGGGCTGGAGGTGTAGCTCGGAGGTAGAATGCCCCTGAGTTCAATCCCCAGTACCGCCAAAAAAAAAAAAACTTTAAAATCATTATTCAAGAATTATAACAAGCAAGTCTCAGCAAATGCAAAAAATATTGAAATAATGTCTTACATCTTTTTGGATCACAATGGAATGAAATTAGGAACCAAGAGCAAGAAAAATTCCAGAAACTATACATATACATGGAGATTAAAATGTGTGTGTGTGTGTGTATGTGTGTGTATGTGTACACTCAGTGGTGTGAGGAAGGTGGTCTTAGAGAGGGCGGGTGGGGGAGAGGCAGAATTAATGAAGAAAACTTCAACTGACATTATGTCCATATGTGATAATACCAATGCCAATCTCAGTATCAGTATGAGAAGAGGAGGAGTGGGGAGGAAGCCGGGGGAAAACTCCGCAGGCACTGTGTGTGCATGTGTCACTATCACTACCAACTACATTATGATGTGAGACCATAATGCACCAATAAATGTATACAAACAAAACAAAATATATAAGAATATATCATAAAAACCAGAGCTAAAATTAATAAAATAGAAATTAGAAGAATAATACAAAAGATCAATGAAGTAAGCCAGGTGTGGCGGTACATGCCTGTAATCCCAGTACTTGGGAAGCTAAAACAGGTGAATTGCAGGTTTGAGGCTTAAGCCTCAGCAACTTAGCAAGACTCTCAGCAACCTGATGAGACCCTGTTTCAAAACAAATAATTTTTAAAAAGGGTTGGAGGAGTAGCTTGGAAGTAGACTGCCTCTGAGTTCAATTCCCAGTACAACACACACATACACACACACACACACACACACACACACACACACACACACACACACCAGTGAAATAAGGAATTGGTTCTTTGAAAATATGAACTAAATTTAAAAGCCCTTAGCCAAACTAAGCAAAAGATAGAAAAGACCAAAATTAATAAAGTTAAAAACAAAAATGAGGCTATTACAAGAGCCACAACTGAAATACAGAGGATCATTAGGAACTTATTTCAAAACTTATATTCAAGTAAATTGGAAAATCTAGAAGACATGGGTGAATTTGTAAACACATATAATCCCCCAATGATGAACCGAGATAGGAAACCTACACAGATAAGGACCGAAGGATCAAGCAGAGACCAGTTAGTTAAAACAGAGAACACACACTCTCAAAGCTTTCCTCTTTGTGTGTGTGTGTGTGTGTGTGTGTGTGTGTGTGTGTGTGTGTGTGTGTGGTACTGGGGATTGAACTCAGGGGCATTCTACCTCCGAGCTACATCCCCAGCCCTATTTTTTTTTTTTTTATTCTTTATTTTGAAACAGGGTCTCACTAAGTTGCGGAGTGCCTCACTAGGTAGCTGAGGCTGGCCTCGAACCCGAATCCTCCGGTCTCAGCCTTCCAAATGCTGGGATTACAAGCATGCACCACCATGCCCGGCTCATTCATCTTTCATTAATGTCTTTTCCCCCTTTAACTTAGCTCAGCTTCTTTATATGTTTTTAATACGCATGCACACAATACTTGGTGAGTTTCTCTCTAGATCCAGACCCACTCCCTTCCCTTCCCTGTACACATCATAGAGACTGATATTGTTAATTTTGTATATGTACATAGCATTTTTAACTGTTTCCTTTATCAAATCTCCTTCTCCCCTCCCTGAATCCCCTCCTCACTCCAATGGAGCCTCTCCTCCTTTATCTGAAGTCCCTTTTGTTACTTAGTTTCTCTCTAGTTTCCACATATGAGAGAAAACATACAATTATTCCCTTTCTGAGACTGGCTAATCTCACTTAGCATGATATTCCCAAGTTCCATCTCTTTTCCTGAAAATGACATCCATTGTGTGTATATACCACAGTTTTGTAATCCACTCATCTGGTGATGGACACCTAGGCTGGTTCCACAAAGTGGCTATTTATGTTTTGATGTTTGAAGAATAATTTCAAAAAGCAAACATTTTTTAACCAGCCAAGGGAAATTATGTGGACTACATCTAATTTGCATTGGAATATAAAATGCCACATAATCTCACTCATTTGTGGAATCTAAAAAAGCTAATCTGATAGA
>PVLC010041890.1:0-13187 GCA_004027655.1 Graphiurus murinus
AAAAAAAAAAAGGACTGGGCGTGTAGCTCGGAGGTAGAATGCCCCTGGGTTCAATCCCCACTACTATAAAAAAAGAAAGAAAACAAAGGATCATATGTTTTCTCTCTAATGTGGAAGCTAGGGAGTAATTGGGATATGAGGACTCTAGTAGATAAAGAAGGAGAAACCCCAGTGGAGAGGTGGCGGGGTCCAGGAGAGAGCAGCTGTGAGGAGGAAGAATTAATGAAGGAAAGACTTCCACTGATGCTATGCACATCATTGGCAATCGAGATTGGAATCTCAGGGTAGTTTTGATTTGCATTTCCCTGATTGCTGTTGATGTAACAATACAATGACAATTGCCAATCTCAATACATGTGTGGGGAAGGGGAGGGCGTAGAGAGAGGGGGGCGGGGCTCACCAAGTGCTGTGTGCGTTATCACTCTGAACTACGTTATGATGTGAGACCACAATGTACCATGGAATGAGTCTCCCGCCTCCAACAAGTAAATCCTGGTTTTCCCTATGCACGGCCTTGCCCTGTGGCCTGCACCGACCCTCAGGATCCTCACCACCACTTCTGGGCTAGTCTCGTCCTCTGGCATGATGCGCTCATTCCCTTCCCTCCCTTTACTACTCCCCAGGACCTAGGCTGAGAAACAGCAGCCCCCCTTAGATCTGAAACCTTGACCTGAGGAACCCACATCTATGTCCAGCTGTCACCCTCTTGTTTTTGTGAACTGTAGAGCAGGCCCCAGCGTCCATAGAGCCCACTTACTGCCTAATTGAAATGTTCTTTTGCTGGGCACATCACAATCTAAGACCCTTCGGCTGAGATCCTAGTGCTTTTTCTGGGCCCTAAGTAAGAGATATGATCTCTTTAGGACTGAGCTATCTTCTGCCAAAACAGAGGAAGGAAACCGGGCACCTGTAATCCAGTACTTGTGAGACTGAGACAGGAGGATTTCAGGTGCGAAGGTAGCCTCAACAACCTTAGTGAGGTCCCTCAGCAACTTAGCGAGACCTTGTTTCCAATTTAAAAAAGCCAGATATGGTGGTGCATGCTTGTAATCCCAGTACTTGGGAGGCTGAGACAGGAGGATCATAGGTTCGCAGCCAGCCTCAGCTACTTAGTGAGGCCCTCTGCATCTTAGTGAAACCCTGTTTCAAAATAAAGAATAAAAAATAGGGCTGGGGGTGTAGCTCAGAGGTAGAATGCCTCTTGATTCAACCTCTTGTGCAAAAAAAAAAGACGGAAGGAGAACCTATAAACTCAGTAGTGGAGCAAACATATCGAAGGCTTTTTTGGAGTATCTCTTTGAAAGACACCGATGAGGGGATGTGTTAATAGCTAATAGCTTATGCACTTGTTTTTTCTAGTGCATAGCTTCATTTCTTTCAGAGGCTCTGTGAGGTGACTTTAGCTTCCCCAGAGCATAGCGCTCAGCATATAAATCAAGTAACATAAGCAGTACTGACACTAGTTTTTACCACTCTGGTGCACCTAGTACCTGCAAGAAGGACCCACGGGCACGGCCCTCCAGCTCTGACCAGCTCTCTCTTCCTTCCAGGGAATGTACATTTCTTCTCCAGTGGCCTTCTCTTTTCTCACCGTCGTCATGGAAGTATCATCATTTCCAAGAATCACATGAATTCCATTTCCTTCTATGATGGGGTAGGTGTTTTGTAAGTCCATGCCTTTGATAGTAAGAAAGATAGCCACATTTCTTTTTCCTTCCTTCCTTCCTTCCTTCCTTTCTCCCTACCTCCCTCCCTCCCTCCCTCCGTCCCTCTCTCCCTCCCTCCCTCCTTCCCTTCCTTTTTTTCTTTCTTTTTTAGTGCTGGGGATTGAATCCAGGGGCATTCTACCTCTGAGCTATACCCCAGGTTCTATTTTATTTTTGTTTTGAAACAGGGTCTCACTAGGTTGATGAGAGTCTCACTATTTGCTGAGGCTGAACTTGAACCTATGATCCTCCTGTTTCAGCCTCCCAAGTACTGGGATTGCAGGCATGCACCACCACACCTGATTCCCTTTTTTATTTTTAATTTTTTTGAAATGGTCTCTAAGTTTCTGAGCATCTCATTATATTGCTGAAGCTGTCTTCATACCTACGATGCTCCTGTCTCAGCCTTCCAAGTACTAGGAATACAGGTGTATGCCACCACATTCAGCTAGATACCCACATTTCTGAGGGAAAAACCCATAACTCGTTTGTCTCCCCTCCACTGCCATAGGACAGGATGTCAGGACCAGCATGGCCTTTGATGCAGGCAGGCAGGAGGTTGAGAAGAGACCTGTGTACTCTCGGGACTCTTGGGAGCTTTGTCGCCCTCACTGTTGTGTAAAGGGCTTAGCTAAGGAAGGACTTTGGAGTCAGGAAGGCTAGCAGCTCCTTGTGTCCAGTTCACCCCACTGCCTAGAAAGTGAGCTCGAAAGGCCTGCAGGGGTCCCTCACAGATCCAGCCCAAGGACACAGAGGCCCACCCATTTCAGACTGGAAAGAAGCTTAATCGTGTGTCATTGATGGGGCTCCACTTAACCCTTAGACCTGGGAAAGAATTGTAAGTGGGCCAAAGAGGGAGAAATGACCGGCATTCACCATAAGGGCTCATCACTACTCCCTCAAAGGAACCTAAATTGGAAAAAAAGATAAGTAAAATGATATCTGTTCATAGGCGACATGACTTACATCTGGAAAACCCTAATTTTCCACAAAAAAACTGTCTAGAGCTGAACCAGACGTGGTGGTGCACGCTTGTAATCCCAGTACTTGGGAGGCTGAGACTGGAGTATCCAGGTTCCTGGCCAGCCTCAGCTACTTAGTGAGGCCCTCCGCAACTTAGTGAGACCTTGTTTCAAAATAAAAATAAAAAATAGGGCTGCGGGTGTAGCTTGGAGGTAGAATGCCCCTGAGTTCAATCCCCAGTACCACAAAAAAAAAAAAAAAATAGGGCTGGGGCTGGGCATGGTGGCGCACACTTGTAATCCCAGTACTTGGGAGGCTGAGACAGGTCGGTTGCAGGTTCATGGCCAGCCTCAGCTACTTAGTGAGGCCTTCTGCAACTTTGTGAGACCCTCTTTCAAAATAAAGAATAAAAAATAGGACTGGAGGTATAGCTCAGAGTTAGAATGCCCCTGGGTTCAATTTCTAGTACCACAAAAACACAAATAAATTTTACCAAGAAGGTAAAAGATATATGCACCTTAAATTATAAAATATTATAGAAAAATTATAGACAGCTGAACATGTAGTGTAATCCCAGTACTTGGGAGGCTGAGACAGGAAGATCCCAGGTTTGAAGCTAGCCTCCGCAACTTAATGAGATTCTTGGCAACCTAGTGAAGACCCAGTTTCAAAACAAAAAACAAGAACAAAGACAAAAAGGGGCTAAGGGTGTAGCTCAAGAGATATAATGCCCTGGATTCAATCCCCAGTACTACAAAAAAAGAAGTTAAAATGAAAATACAACCCACAAAGTGGGAAAAAATATTTTCAAATCATATTCTCTGACAAGGGGTTAATATCCTAGAAAGAATTTTGAAATGACTTTTTCAGTTTAGGAAAAAAGATCCCTGTGTTACCCATGTCTCCTGTAACTGGATTGGAAAACATCTATTATTAAGCCCCAGTAAACCACTTAGTGTGCAAATAATTGATCTTCTGTGTTCTGGCACTAGTCGGGAGGGCTGGAATCGTGCACATGGATTTTTCTTTCTCTTTAGGACTCCACCAGTATTGCTGCTGCCCTTCTCATTGACTTCAGAAGCTCACTGCTTCCTCATCTCCCAGTTCACTTTCACGGACCAAGCAATTTTCTGATGATTGCCCTTTTCCCCAAATCAAAGATATATCAAGCATTTTACTCAGAGGTAATATCAGTCATTATTCTAACTACTACCTTTTTTCCCCCTTAGCAATTTATGAGACTGACACGATGCCCACTTCACTAAGAGGGCGAGCCCCCTTAGCAATTTAGATAGTAAGACAGTGTCCTCTTGCTAGCAGTGAGGTATTGAGGGGGGGTGGCTGCTTTGATAATCCCTTTGAGTTCTGGAATGTACTCTTGCCAGTGAGGGGTGAGAGCCTAAAGAAACTAAACCAAAGGCTTTCTGGCCTTTAAGAAAAATCTACTTTGTCCCTTTAAATAGTAATTAGACTTAATTTTTCTTTTAGTCATTCCATTGAATTGTGGGCCCTACCTACTGGACTAGAGCTCTACCCCACCCCAAGCTCTTCTTCCCTGCCCTTGAAAATGGCCCCACCTGGCAGCTGTTCATTATAGGTGCTCAGCCCAGATTGCACAAGCTTATCAAGAATTATCCGGCCGGGCGTGGTGGCGCACGCTTGTAATCCCAGCATTCGGGAGGCTGAGACCGGAGGATCCGGGTTCACGGCCAGCCTCAGCTACCAGTGAGGCCCTCTGCAACTTAGTGAGACCCTGTTTCAAAATAAAGAATAAAAAATAGGGCTGGGGGTGTAGCTCGGAGGTAGAATGCCCCTGAGTTCAATCCCCAGTACCGCAAAAAAAAAAAAAAAAAAAAAGAATTATCCGAACCAGAGATCAAGCGAAAGCCAAGATCAGACCAGTGGCCGCCTCATAACGGTGGAAACTCTTGAACAGGTGTGATTACAGCAGCTTGTGAAGAGACAGGGCCCTCCCACGGGACCCAGACACAGAATGAGGAAGAACCTGAGCCGACCTTGGCGCAGATGGCTCAGCCCAGTCTGTGTCTCCGTTACTGTCTGCTGGGCCTTCCTGCCGCCTTACGTTTGTCCTTTTAGGTTTTCTTCAGCCTCCCCTCTGTCTCTAGACACGAGTTACTTTAACCACTGCTGTCTGGCCCTGTCACCAGGGAAGAGCATGCCTCTGTCATCCGACACCTTCCTCAGGCTTCTGAGGAGAGGGCCCGGAAAGACATTTCTGGCTTTGAAAAATACAGAACAAAATTGCTTCAGGCCTTATTTTTTAAACAAACTTGTTTGTTATAATGGGTTTTCTCTACACTGACAGTCTAGATTTTCAACAATCATCAAATCCCCATGTGGGTTCCATATCCTGTTGTTGGGTTTAAAGTATTCTTTGCTCAAATTTTGTTTTGTTTAGGTCTTCTCCCCCTGGCAACAGCAGGATAACTCAGGGCTCTCTTTAAAAGTGATCCAGGAAGATGGATTATCTGTGGAACAAAAGAGATTGTAAGTGGCTGCCTTGAGTGTTTGTGCTTGCTTCCCTAAGCTTTGTGGGCGTGCTCTCCCTGCTGGATGACTTACATTATGTAACACAAGGGTCTGGCCTCTGAAAGGGCCAGAGTCATTTCAGCGCTGCCAACTTGCAAGTAACCAGTGCCCCTGGGAAACAGAAGGCAAAAGAGAGAAAATCCACCAAGAATCATGGACTGGCTGGACATGGTGCTGCAGGCCCATAATCCGAGTATTTAGGAGGCTGAGACAGGAGGATAGCAGGTTCGAGGCCAGCCTCAGCAACTTAGTGAAGCCCTTAGCAACACAGTGAGACCCTGTCTCCAAATAAAAAATGTAAAATGGGCTAGGGGTGTAACTCAGAGGTAGAATACCCCTGGGTTCAATCCCCAGTACCACACACGCACACACACACACACACACACACACACACAACACACACACACACATAATCGGAAATTTATAGTACTGTCAGGCGCTTTCGGACCACCCTTCCTAGGTAGTCATGCCAGTCATCATGCATTAACACCACATTTTTATTTATCTATTTAGTTTATACTTTTATTGGTGCATTATAGTCTCACATCATAATGCAGTTCAAAGTGATGGTGACGTATATGCACACAACACCTAGTGGCTTACCCTGGCTCCCTCCCCTCCTCCTTCCCCATCCAGGTATTGAGATTGACACTGGTATTTTCACATAGGTACATGTGGTCCACGGAGGTGATTCCTTCACTGATCCTCCCTCTCCGCCCCCCTTCCCCTAGACCACTCCCTGGCTCCACTGGAGTTTCTCCTCCATTATCTGGAGTCCCCATTACTCCCTAGCTTCTGCATATGAGAGAAAACATATGGCCCTTCACCTTTGGTGACCAGCTATCTCACTTAACATAATGTTCTCCAGGACTGTCCATTTTCCTGCAAATGACATTATTTTGTTCTTGACTGCTGAGTAGAATTCCATTGTGTGTATATATCCCATAATTTTGTAATCCAACATCTGTTGATGGACACCTCAGTTGCTTCCATAATTTGCCTTAGACACCAGAGTTTTTAAGTCAGTGAGAATCTTGTTTTGGAAGCACTGACTGTCACGGGTATCACAGGGCTGTGTGTCTAAAGCCTTGGAACCAGTTGTGTAAAGTGTGCATGCTTTAGAGAGGAGGAGTTCTCATCTGTGAGCTTTTGATATTCCAGGCACTCCAGTGCACAGAACCTCTTCAGTGCCCTGAGCCATCCTGCTGGGGAGAAGTGGAGTTCTCTAAAGCTGCTCTCCGCCAAACTCCCAGAGTTGGACAGGTGAGCTCTGGATGTCTGACTTTAGATGTTTAATGTACAAGCTTTTGAAGTGTCAGAAACCTCAGTATTGGTCCTTTCTGAAACTCCTTTTTCATCCGGCATTGTAGCGCATGATTGTAATCCCAGTATGTGGGAGGCTGAGACATGAGGATCACAGGTTCAAAGACAGCCTCAGCTACTTAGTAAAACCCTATTTCCAAATAAAAAATAAAATAGGTCGGGGTAGGGGGAGATAGCTCAGAGGTAGAATGCCCCTGGATTCCATCCCCAGTACCAAAAATAAATAAATAAATGCTCCTTTTTCTTTATAGTTTATTAGAGATCATTGTTAAAGATAGTAGTAACATACCATATACAACTTTATTCTCTAGAGAGAATCTCTCTAAGGATTATTTTTCAACAACTAAATAAGAATTGCTACGCTGGGCATGGTGGTGCATGCTTGTAATTCCAGCATTTGGGAGGCTGAGACCGGAGGATCCAGGTTCCCAGCCAGCCTCAGCTACCTAGTGAGGCACTCCGCAACTTAGTGAGACCCTGTTTCAAAAATAAAGAATAAAAAAAATAGGGCTGGGGGTATAGCTCGGAGGTAGAATGCCCCTGAGTTCAATCCCCAGTACTGCAAAAAAAAAAAGAATTGCTTGTGTGGGTGTGCACATCAGGCAAGCCTCGTGATGGTACTTGATTAGCACCATCTTTGTTTTCCCAGGTTTCTCCAGCACTTTGCCATCGGCAGCATTAGTCGGGAGGCTGTGATGCGGGCCCATCTTCCAATCGTGCTGCAGCAAGCTGAAATCAGCCCTACTCACAGAGTAGAAAATGACAAGGTAGAGGAGTTTACCAAATATGCTGGGAATTCATACGGGTATAATCCTTCCAAGCCTGCCCTTGGATCTTTTGTGTCAGTTAACAAAAGGAGCTCAGGTGGAGTCCCTTTTAAGAGATTCCCCACCTCCTTAGATACTGATGTAATGATACGCATGAAACCCCTCTATACAATGACTGTGTCGGGCCAAGCCCCATGACAGTGATATAAGTGCTGGCATTTTTCTATGCCCTTCCCTTGCTCCTCCAGGTCTTTTAAACTTTTGTTCAGTGCCCTTGTGCTGTCAGCTCTTTCTGCTTGTACACATTGTACTTAATAAGAGCAAGGGGTACCTATGTTACTTGGGCCCAGCTGGAATCACTAGAGTAAGGTGACACTCGATAAACACTGTTCTCTGCAGAGTAGATTTTAATCTGCTCCCGCCTCAAGCTTCCCTCCTCTTGATCCCCTCCCACCATTCCCTCAGGAGCCATATGTCATAGTACACTCAAAGAAGGCATTCATTTCTATGCAAATCTAGAAAGCACTCATCTGCAAGAGGAAATAGAAACACTGAGCCCTTGGAAGCATCATTTCCCCCCATAGGCAAGAGTATAAAAAGCTTGAAAATGCCTATTTATTATATTTTATTTTTAAAATGTTATAGAAGCAGGGTGTGGTGATGCATGCCTGTAAATCCCAGTACTTGAGAGACTGAGGCAGGAGGATCACAGATTCAAGGACAGCCTCAGCAAGTCTCATCAACCTAGTGAGACCCTGTTTCCAAAATAAAAATAAAATAGGGCTGGGGATGTAGATCAGAGGTAGAATGCCCCTGGATTCAATCCCTAGTACCACAAAAAAATTAATGATGTTAGAACCAACCAGCTGGTTCCTCTTTTCCTCCTGGGGAATCAGGAGTGCTTCCCATGCCCATGAGTTTTGTCTCAGCGAGTGGGTGGAAGACACAGGCAGCCAGGCTGAAACATCCCCAGGGCAGCTCCTCTCCGTCGCCAAGTTGGTCACACCAGTGCAGCCTGAGGCCTTTTGGTCCCAGACCTCCTTTCTGCCCACTATTTTCCTAAGAAATGTTATTGTTGGAAATTCATCCTGAATGTCTGCTTTATGAACGGGGTGTGTGATCTCAAGCAGGTAAGCTTTTTCAGTGTATTGCATTTTAACTGATATAGTCACCGGCTATTCAAAACAGAGTGAGGCTACATTGCATTTGGTATTTATTCTGTGCCAGGCTCTGTTCTAAGCACTTTACAAAAGTTAATCCTCACACCCACCCTACTGGGTAAGTTTTGTCTTTGGGGCCAGGGTCACAAAGCTGGTGAGTGTTAGTGCTGAGGTTCAAACCCACAGAGCCTGCCTCCAGACGCCAGTTCTTTTGACTTCGTACACAGTGCTGCCTCTCAGTTGAATTGTAAATCCACATGACTTTTCTTTCATGTAGGTAATTATCAGCATTGTAACTGGCCTCCCAGGCTGTCATGCTAGCGAGCTCTGTGCTTTTCTGGTCACTCTACATAAGGAATACGGCAGGTTAGTATGACTGCCTCCTTTGCTTTGGGGGAAAGGGACTCCATGCCTGGGCCTGCCTAGGCACAGGGAGGCCTTAGGTGGACACTGGTCTTTGATGTGACTGATATTGGCACAGTAGCCATCCATCCATCTGTTCATTTAACTCACTGTTCTGAGTATGAGGGAGGTGTCAGTGAGCAAAACAGACAAGAAAAATCTGTGCTGCCTTGGAGATTGCATTTTAGCTTGGAAAGACAGTTAGCAAGGTAAGGAAACAGTGTATTAGTGATGAGGGCTGTGGCTAAAATCAAGTAGAGAAGGGTGCAGGACACACAGGCTGGGAGTGGGTGTTCCAGTGTTAAGGAGTCAAAGACCACCTCACTGAGAAAATAGCATTAGAGCAAAGACCTGAAGAGACAAGGGAACGGGCAATGTGATGTGTGGGAAGATCATCATAGTAGCAAGATGAGCACACACAGAGATCTGGGAGTGTGCCTGGTCAACAGAGAAAGTCAGGACCATGGTGATTATAAGAACTTGGGAAGCCGGGCCTGGTGGCACATGCCACTAATGCTGGTACTTGGGAGGCTGAGACAGGAGAATTGTACATTATAGGACAGCCTCAGTAACATATTGAGACTCCCAGCAACCCAACCAGACCCTGTTTCAAAATAAAAAATAAGGGCTGGGATTGTAGTTTGGAGGTAGAATAACCCTGGGTTCAATCCCTAGTACGACCAAATAGAAAAGGGCACTTGGGAGCTGGTGGAGGGAGTGACTCCTCCCTGACCTCAGAGGAGCCACGTGAGTCCAGGTGCAGCTGGGACATGTTGGCTCAGGTGAAATTGGGAAGATGATTCATCCATCACTTCACCCAGCTGGCAGATCACTAATCAACCTTTGCTGACCCACCCAGGCAGTTAATATCCAGTCAGTGTACTCCAGGCAGCCGCAGGAGGCTGTAAAGGAGTTGAGAGACTGAAATTGCCCAAGGGGTTGGGAATTTAGGATACGGAGAATGCTAGGGAATTATTGAGTCTCATTTAATAAGTACTTAATAACTAACCAGTTCCTTGTATCTAGTACTTTTGTTCTGTAAACATTCTGAATTCTTTACTTGCCCATTCCTTATTCTTAGCAAGAGTCTTTTTTCTGAGACCAGACTGAAACCATTTTATTGCATGGTTCTCCAGAAAATCCCTGCCTGGTCAGAAGTCTTTCTTACCTCTGGAGTCTGTTGGTCATGTGCTTACCTGTCTTTATTTTCCCTGGGCAGGGGGTTTCCTGTGAAAATCCCCAATAATAGTGGTTTCAGGATACTGGGCTTCCAGCCCATCTAGTGTCCTCTGACGTCTTCTGCTGTGCCAGGATTGCTTTCTCCTACATGGATTCAGTAGTCAAAATGTCTTGGAAGTACTGGTCACATGTGAATCTGTGATTGAGCTGACAAGGCCAGGCCATCAGGTGGTCCCCGTGCTGAAATTACATTTGCCATTTCCAGGTGGATGGTATACCGCCAAATCATGGACAGCTCTGAATGTTTTCATGCTGCCCACTTCCAGAAATACCTTTCCAGTGCCCTGGAGGCCCAACAGAACCGTCCTGCCCGCCAGTCAGCCTACATCCGCAAGAAGACCAGACTGCTGGTCGTGTTACAAGGGTGAGTGTTGGAAACCTGAGGATGGTCAAGTAGGGGTGGTAAACGTGGCATTACCATTACTTAATGTATAGCAAACCTAGGGCATAGAACAAACCTCACACGTGCATGCATGCTGACTGTGCTACGCAGAGACCTTGACCCAGCAAGGACCTGTTTCCCTCCTGTGGCCTAGAGAGGCTGAGTAGCTTGCACATAGGTTTCAGGTTTGACTTCAACATCGTAATATCCCTAGAAAGCGAAGAATTAGGGAATCTGGGCAAGATTCTCCTACAACTCTTGGAGTCATAGTGGTCTCTAAACCTCTTTATTCACCATCTAGATAAGAGGGCCTCATCTATTTCACTCCCCCCTCCTGTGGAATTACAGAGGTGGCCCCTACACTTTGCAGTCTCCAGCTCCCTACTCCCTGGATGGCTAGACAGCAGGGTTTCCTAGAACCCGCAGTGAGGAGTGGGCATAGACCCGCTGGGTAAGGAGCTCCCCTTCATGAAAGGTGCAGAATTATAACCGTGGGCTCCCTAGCTCCTGAAGTCCCTGTGTAAGCGGATTACCTGCATACAACGCGGGAAGGAAGGCAAGTTCTAAAAGCATATGCCACTGCTCTGGGGACCCGCCTGTCTGAAAGGAGCTTCCCTGACCAGCGCTGGGCCTTCCAGGGAGGAGCCCGTCACAGGCTCATCATCAGGCAGGCCCGGAGAGGAACGTGCAGGGTCGTGCTTTCCACTGGTGATAGAGACGCATTTGGAGGTTCTCACAAGTGCTTCTGTGCTAGGCTACATTTTCTCATAATAATCAGTGTTTGTAATAGGCTGATTGTTTTCATTAAAAAGTGGACCCAGGTTCAAGGCCCTACTTGGGCTCCTGGCTGTGGTGATGGGAATTGACGAGAGCTCGGATGATGGTGGTGGTCTGCACTGGCAGACCTGTTCCCACTCCCTGCCTCCAGCTTCCCTCTGTCAGCCCTCTTGTCCTGTTTGTGGGCTCGAGGACGAGTCTGAGCTTGAAACCACTTGTTTTCTCCTGGCTTCCCATCACTTCTACTGGTCAAAGGAATGCATCCACCCAGCTCCATCGCCTCCTGCCCCTGCCAGAGTTGAAGGTCACTGGGAGTGTGAGCCTGGAGGGGAATTTGGCCACTTGCTACTGGCCCACAGCTGAGGTCATTTCTTCCATTTTTTCGGAGAGCATTGCTACCCCCTCGTCTTGACTTTACAAGTCTGCAGAAGTGTCAGCTGTCCTGATTTCTTCTGAACTGCAGTGACAGCATATGACCAGCCTACTCTTGTGGTATAGGCTGGCCACAGCCACAGGACATGAGGGGACCCCATTCGATTTCCTAAAGGACTCAAGTCAGAATGCCAGCCAAGTGCTGGGTGCCACACTAAGGCGCTGTCCTTACAGGCTGAGCCCATTTTCCAGAGGCTCAGGAGAAAGATGTAATAGCCTCCTTTTATAGCTCGTCCATCTCCTTGGGGCTGGATCTTCGAGCTCATTATTGAGGTTTCTGATAAAGGTAGATCCCAGAGGCTTTTCAAATTGAGAACCTTGTTTCTTGAATATAGCATTTATTTTCATTTATAGCATTGGCGGGGCAGATTTTTCTTTAGTCCCTAGAGTGGCCTGGTCCCATTCAACTTAGTGGAGGAAGTGGTTTTGAACTTTGACATCAAATATGGCTATTAGTTGTTGTTTCAAAACTTGAATTAACTTACTTTAAACAAATTTTAGAAATAAATCTCAGATTGGTGATTGCCAGGGGTTAGGATAGGGGTGTTTAGGAGGGAAGTGGTGACCATGGTGTGGATATCAGAACCTGCAAAGATGGTAACACTATATAGAACAGTACATACAAGTACAAGTAAACCTGGGGAAATCTGAACTTTAAAAATTAAATGAGGGCTATATTTATACTTTGGAATGTTGTAAACTCATTCTTTAAACTTTCCTACATTGAAAGGAGCCAGGAAGCCAAGCGTGGTGGTGCACGCTTGTAATCCCAGCATTCAGGAGGCTGAGACCGGAGGATCCGGGTGAGGCACTCCGCAACTTATTGAGACCCTGTTTCAAAATAAAAGAATAAAAAAATAGGGCTGGGGGTGTAGCTCGGAGGTAGAATGCCCCTGAGTTCAATCCCAGTACCGCAAAAAAATAAAATAAAAAAAGGAGCCAGGAAGCCAAGCATGGTGGTGTACTATTGTAATCCTAATATTTGGGAGGCTGAGACTGGAGGATCACAGTTTCAAGGACAGCCTCAGCAATTTAGCGAGGCTCTCAGCAACCTAGAGAGAAGTTTCCAAATAAGAAATAAAACTTTTTATTTCTTGTTTGAAAATAAGAAATAAAGTTGGTCTTGGATGTAGCTCTGAGGTGAAATGCCTCTGTGTTCAATTCCCAGTACCACAAAAAAATATAAATAAATAAATGGAGCCAGGCAGAGGGCATGGGGTGGGAACTGGAGGAGGACACAGCAAGTACTGTGTGCATATATTCCTCTGTCACCTTGAATTTCTTACATCAAGATGTATGATTACAATATACCAATAACAAAAATAATGTTTTTGCTGTACTGGGGATTGAACCCAGGGGCATTCTACCTCCTAGATACACCCCCAGCCCTATTTTTTATTCTTTATTTTGAAACAAGGTCTCACTAAGTTGCAGAGGGCCTCACTAAGTAGCTGAGGCTGGCCGCAAATCTGCGATCCTCCTGTCC
>PVLC010041891.1:0-13149 GCA_004027655.1 Graphiurus murinus
GGAAGAGAGAGACGCTCACCCCACTGGAGGGCAAGTGGAAGGTCTCTCTCTGCTTGGGTCAGTTCCTTGACCACAGCAGATGGCTGAAAGTCCCAGAATTCATAATTCTCAGAGTGTAGCTGTGAGATGGTGGGACACCCTCTCTGTGTGTACAGCCAGAGTGAAGTGTTGAGGCAACCCCAGCCAGACAGTACATGATCAAGAGTCAGGACTCCATCAACAGCAACTCCATGGGGGAGAACAGAATTTGATGGACATTGTCCTTTCTCCCAAATTGGGCAGCTCCCAGGACTATTTTACTCCATGTCACATTTTTTCTCACTATCTGAAGTTTGAGCTGGAGCAGCAGCATCTGTTCAAGTCTTGTGCCATCCCTGAATAAGGAGAAAACTGCTCAGATCATTTTAGGCCACAGTAGATGCTTAATACAAACCTCACTCGAAATAGTTCCTTCCATGAGACAAGCCCTATCAACGGCTTTTATATTCATAGATTCAATCTTTTGTTTTCTGGGAATGAAATATGTTTTAAGCTGCCAGATCAGTTCAGACTCAGGATGGCTTTAAATTATTCTTTAAATCTTCCTATTAGGCTCTTGTGCTGGTCCCACAGTAGATCTCCTGTGAAAAAGGGAGGCCACTTCACGCACCCATTTAGGTGTCATCTTCCCAAAGCAGCGAGATCGCAGTTCATTCCGGGAAAGTCTCACTTCTCGCGTCAGCATTATGGAGCCTTTCTCCAGCTTCTGGGAAGGAAATTCTGTGGGATGTGAGGGGGAGCAAGGCAGAGAAGGAGAATGATTCAGCTGGAAAAGAAGAAAGAAAATGGGGAAGGAAGGCTGAATTCCTTCTCTGGGAAAAATGCTGACTAAGGAGTTGGTACTGCCAAGGGATGCAGGAGTGAAGTTGAAGGGAAATAAAAGCAACTCTCTAGTCCATGGCTGAGGGATTGAGGGCAGTGGGCGATTCCAGATCTCTAAACTCAGGTCCATCAGGCCCCAGCTAGGCGAGGGCCGGTGGCGAGTGGGAGATCACCACCAAAGCTTGCCAAGTAGACAGTGGCCAGCAGGCTTCATTGACTGCTGATTCCCAGGTGGAAATATGGGCTGAATGTACTGTTTCGGGTGACTTGCTTTTCTTAAAACACTCCACGAATTTGCGTTTATGTGTGCAACATCACGATTTTTAAATGTTGGCCAATACCGAATGTCTTCTCACTAAGGCGCCTTAGCCCCCAGTGTCTGCCTCTGCTGCGTGTCTCCTGCTTGTTTGCTCAGTATATTTGCAGGCTGTTGGGTGTGAAAGTGAGAGAAGTGCCTGGGTGTTTTATTAATTTGTGTTTTTATTAGTCTCTGTGACCTGCATCACCTTTTTAATTTCTTCATTGCTTTCACAGTGACACATTGTAGACTATTAAAATGTGTTAGTATCTGTCACCTCATTTAAGAAAAATCCATCTGGGCAAGGTAGCACATGCCTATAATCCCAGTTCTTGGGAAGCTGAGACAGAAAGACTGCAGGTTTTGAGGCCAGCATGTGGTAACTTAGCGAGACCCTGTTTCAAAATAAAAAATAAAAAGGGCTGGGGATGTAGCTCAGTGGTAGAGTGACCCTAGGTTCAATCCTCAGGAACACACACGCCTACCAAATATAGAAAAAATAAAATGTATTTTAGCTCTGAGTTATTAACTAACAAAATTCAAACCTATGCAACTAGTATTAGGCACTTACTAAACATTTCTTGAATTGAACCTAAGGAAGGAAATAATGTTTGCCCATTTGTCCTAAAGTCAAATTGCTTAGACGAACCTCTCTTTTGCCAAGAAGGCAGTTATTTAAATTATTATATAGCTCACATGTTATTCTCTTGCAACAAACAGCAGCCATTAATCTTAGTATGACCAAGATGAAGACAAATGGCCTGTCAGGTATGTGAGAGTCGAGGTCTATATGCATGCCAAATGTTGGGCATGCATATTTTACTTTACCTAAATGAGGTCCTAAGGGAAAAAACAACCTGACTTCTTGTTATGTATATGATTTAGGAGCTGGTAGGATTTAGCTGAAAGAGTACTGTGTATGACATGCTGACAAATTTCACTCTATATAAAAATTATGGCCATTTCTATATAGCTATTTCTCAATTCCCAGCAGAATGTTCATTCCATGATGGGTGGTGCTTTTTGTTTTTTGTTGTTTCTTTCTTATCTTAGGCACAGAACCTTCATCAAATGTTACCTTTTCTATATTCTATTAGTCTCTATTCTAAGATTCAAGATCGAGTGTAGCCTGAGGATCATCCATTGTTCTCTTATCCTTCCCTGCTTTCCCCTCCCTCCTCCAACAAAGAAATCAAGTCATATGAGATTACAGGGTAGGGTAATAGGGATAAAAAGGAAGCAGGAGGATCACAAGTTCGAGGACAGGGAGCAGTAATTTAGTGAGACCCTAATTCAGAATGAAAAATCAAATAGAGTTAAGGTTATAGCTCAGAGGTAGAAAGTCCTTGGGTTCAATCCCCAGTACTACGCGTGCGAGAGAGAGAGAGAGAGACAGAGAGAGAGAGAGAGAGAGAGAAAGAGGAATAAGAAGACTTAGGTGTGACATGCAGAGGGAAAAATGTTTACAGAAGAAATTTGTGCACTTGGAGAGAAGCAGGATTAAGTAACTGACTTATAAGTTCATAAAAGTGCTAAGACCTGTGAATTCCATGATAATTTAACATTACCTTGATAGTTTCTCTTAGTTATAGATTTACGTCTATCTTTGTGATTCAGCATCAATATTTTAAACACCAGCATATTAGTAATGTAATTGTATCTTCTGGTTTTGAGATCAGTAGAGTCTCCAACTCCTAAGCTTTCACAGCCACCACTCCATCTATCTGCTGCACAGTTGAGGTTTGAAAAAGCTCTACCTGTAAACTGCTGATATATTTATTGAAGTTTCTGCCTCTACTTCATCTGACCACTCTGGTTGAGACCATTCAAGGGTTCAGGTGATAAACAGATACCATTCAACTCCCAACAGTGCTCTTCCTTCTTCTGGTTTATTTTCTGAACAAATCTGTTCCACCCTCTCCCCTCCAGGGATAAATGAGATGACTCCAGGCTTATCCATAGTTGTAACTTCTGGAGATGGAAGTAGAGAAGAAGATAGCAAAAGAACTAGAGATAAGGGAAGAGGTCCTTGATCTGGGTGCATCTCTACCCTATCCCAACCAGCTCAGTCAAGACACAGTGGAAAAGAACAGCTACTGGGTCCTGTATTCCTTCCCAGGCATCCTATGGAATCCCTTCACCATTCCTACCATTGCAGGGGTTGCTTGGGCTACAACTTCAGAGCTAAAGTGTGTGCTATGTAATGTCTCTTGATTTCTTGGGGCCTTAGAGGCCTGTGAGAAGCTCACTCACCCTTTACTGATTAAATAGAACCCACAATTACTATGCATGTTCTACTGCTTTACAAGGGCAAAGTGCTTCCACAACACGAAGTCACTTAATCCTTTATATACTTTTATGGGCTGGGAACCATTGTGCCTCCTTTACATATAAAGAAACTGAAGTTCTGAGAGGTGAAGGGACTTACCTTCAGACATACAGCCTGGGAGTTTGGAAAGAAAGTTGGAATGAGAAACCAGCCCCTGGCCTTGCCCTCTGTCCCACAGGGCCCCTCTCTGATCATCCTGGTATTTAAAGTAGATTCTTCCATCTTTTTTGAATGGATACCCATATCCTCCTTTTTTTTTTTTAACGGTACTAAGGATTGAACCCAGGGGCATTCTAATCCCGAGCTACACCCTCAGCCCTATTTTTTTTTTTTTTTTATTATTCTTTATTTTGAAACAGGGTCTCACTAAGTTGCGAAGGATATCACTAAGTAGCTGAGGCTGACTGCAAACCTACGATCCTCCTGTCTCAGCCTCCCAAGTACTGGGATTACAAGTGTGTACCACCACACCCAGCTCTTCATTTTTTGTTTCTTTATTTGCCTCCAGTTGTTCTGATGTATGATACAGATCTGAAGACTCTTCATCACAAGAGGGACAGCAGGAAGTCCCCTGGAGCATATCTCTACAAGAGAAAAGGAATCTAGCACTTTGCTGTGGGGCGGGTTAGACACCAACCAGTGTCTTACAGAAGTCTAGCCCTGGGACTCTTGGAAATGCCTGGAGAGACTGGCTGCAGCCAAGCAGGTGGGGGCTCAGAGCCATTGAGATCTGAGGGCTATTGCTAAAGCCTTTGAGCTGTAAGTACAAGAAGGAAAATCCTGAGACACAGGTTTCTCTGGCATTGCAGCCCCTCATTTGTCCTCTGGCCCTCCCTCATACCAGCTCTAAAGCAAACATTCAGAGCTCTCTAAAACCTGAGCAGTAACGAGAGTATGCACTTCTCTAGCTTTCAAGACCAAATACCCTGTGAAAATTGACTAAGAAATCACCAGAGTGCTAGACTGAGGTGCTGTTAGCTCAAGAAAGAGTAATTGTAGGATGTTTTGAGAGGCTCTATTTTCTGGTTCCCTCTTTAACTTGCAGACGCTAATGCTGAGAGACTCCCAGGACAGCTCTCTGAAATGTCTTGATTTCAGCAACTGCCTGGTGTAGAGCGTTGGCTCTTAACCCTGTTGCACATTACAGTCCTCAGGGGAATTTTTAAAAATAATAATACCTGGGATCCACCCAAATCAATTAAATCAGAATGTCTGGGTGTGAGGCGTGGGCAGGATACTGGGGGAAAAATGCTATCTCTGCAGGTGATTTGAGAACCTGCAATAGAAATTGAGAACCACTGACATAGAAGAAAATGGCCCTGACTGGTCATCAGAGGATTGCCGCTTAGAGTTTCTACCAAGCTTTCCAACTGAGTAATTTTGATCAATTGACTGATCACTCTGAGCTGTAGTTTTCATATAATTTCTAAATTTCCCTTAGGCTGCAAAAATTCATGTGTTACATTACAGTATTGTATAATGTACAATTGTGTACTATGTACATTTACAGTGTAAAAGTAAAAAACAAGGACAATTTAAAGATCCATTAGTGTTACATAAGGCTATATCCATGTGCAAACATTTTAAATGGCGTTAAATGGCCGGGTATGGTGTACATGTTTGTAACCCAGTACTTGGGAGGCTAAGACAGGAGGCTCACAGGTTTGCAGCCAGCCTCTGCTACTTAGTAAGGCCCTCCTCAACTTAGTAAGACCCTGTTTCAAAATAAGGAATAAAAAATAGGGCTGGGGGTGTAGCTTGGAGGTAGAATGCCCCTGGGTTCAATCCCCAGTACCACAATAATCAATAAACAAATAAATAAATAAATAACACTAAGTGAAACAGCTAATTATAAAGCAGTTTTGCTCTATGACCCTATTTTTAAACAAAATGAAAAGAATTATATATAATTTAGTGTATATGGATATACACTAAAATCTTTAGTTTTTCCTGTCTGGATAAGTAACTTGTATTTTCTTCTTATTATTATATATCTGGATTTCTAAATATTCTTTATTAAATATTAAGAGGGAAAGCTCTTAACATATCAAGCTTTGACTATCAGAATTGAGTAGAGTTGTAGAAGATCTACAAAACAATTATGTTCATATAGATGGGTTTTGGCTCCTCTTTATTTTTGGGTTGGTACAGTGTTGGGGATGGAACCCAGGGTCTCTCCCATGGCAGGCAAATGCTCTGCCACTGAGCTACATCCCTAACCCCTGAGTTTTAGCTTTTATATTTGTTAGGCAGCTATATGCAAAAACCTGCTGCTTTGCTTGTCCTCTAGGTTACCTACAAAAATGTACTGGTCTTATACTTGTTGTTTTCCTCATTTGCAGACTGAGAATCAATCGAGGGAGAGGGTGGGAGGGTGGAGAAGGCATTTCTCCTACAGCACTTGTTCTGGATCTGGCAGGGCTGCCTTCATTTCATTAGAGAGAATAACGAGAGAGGGGGCAGGACTGAGAAAGTCAGGAGGTCAGAGAGCCAGGAGAGAAGGTTCTTGGTCTGTTTTCCTTCCTAGAACATCCTGCTATAGTTTTTGCCTGGTGTGTTGGTGGTTATGAAGATGAAATGAGGGACATCACTGAAAGAGATTGGGATACATTTAGACACACGATTGCCCAATAAACTTCTGTTCACTCATACACGCCTCCATGAAGCAGATGACATAACAGTTATTAAACAAACAAACGTGTGACCTCGCAGAATTATCCTCTGCAAGCCTTACTTTCTACTCCTGAAACATTGAGGATAATAATAGCACCAACTTCACTGGGCTGCCATAAGAATCAGATGATGGCTCAGCAAAAGATGCAATATATAAAATGTGTCTGATATGTGATAGCTATTATTATTGTCCCAGTATTCTTTAGCCAAAAGTACTTGAGGCTTTGTTACACTGTCATTGTAATCCAGAAAAAGAGAATTGTATATAACATGATTAAAATAGTTTGGGAGATTGTATTTTGATTAGAAAAAAAGTAATTTTTTTCTGCCATTTCAGTGCTTTATAAAAAGGATTATTTCAAGTGTTCAAAAATAATTCCTCTGAGGTCTAACACCAAGAATAGAGTATTTTATTTCAGAAAGAATGCCTTAGAGAAGTGATGAACCACCAACAAACGCTACTACACTAGAAAATGACTTTGGGTTTAAGGCAAGTATTTTTCTGTTATAAAAATGACCAGGACTTTAAAAATGTTTTCAAACCAAAACGACGATATATGCACACAATATGATGAACATATCTTTTTTTTTTTTTTTTTTTTTTTGGTACTAGAGATCAAGCCCAGGGACATTCTATACCCCCAGCCCTTTTTATTTTATTTTGAAACAGGGTTTCAATAAGTTGGTTAGGCTGGCCTTGAACCTGTGATCCTCCTGTCTCAGCCTCCCAAGTACTCCACCAGGCCTGAGTGATAATGAGTTTATCTTGACTTTGTTGTCAGGCTCATATTTCAAGAGAAACAGGACTGGATAGAGGAATGAGGGAAAGTAAAGCTCAGATACTGCAGGTTTCCATTCAGAGACTTTACCAGAATGTGTTTATAAGAACAACTCATACCTCTGATTCTCAAACTTCTGATGCCCGGTGGAATCACCTGAGGGACTTCAAAAATGTCATACCTGGGTCCCACGCTCAAGGATTCTGATTTAATTGATCTTGGACATGGCCTGAGCTCCAGCATTTTTAAAATATCACCAGGTGATTCTGATGTGCAAACGGGATGAGAACCAGTGGTATAGACCAAGGTTCCATATGAGCAAGCACAGCCCCCAAGAAAAGCTGTCTCCCTTCCTGTTTCCTCAAGGGGACGTTCCCAGAGTGATAAGAGTTACATCAGCTGCCCAGAAATCATTACATTACATCATCCAAAATGATGAGTGCATTTTGGACTGTAGTCCTTGCTCTGCCAGCATCGTCCCACCTCCCATTTTCTGCATTTCTTCTTCAGTTTTTACAGCCGCCCTTTAGCCGTGTGAGCATCATGTGCTCAGGAAACTTCCATTTATAGTCACTTGAAGAGCCTCGATGGGCAAGAGTTTAATTCTATACCACATGACATCATCAACCCAGGATGCCATGTTTCAACCACATTCACTCCAAGTGGAAGTCAAAATTTTGGATGGTAGCTTTGAAGGATCGCCAGGCAAAGGAGCTACTTTTACTTTTTTTCTTCTTTTTGGTGCTAGAGATTGAACTGAGGACATTGTACACATTAAGCCACCTACCTACACCCTCCAACTCCTATGGCTGGGTTTTGACACAGCTCCTTTTGTCTACATGTGTGCATCTGTCAGTACAAGAATAAAGGAAGTTGGGTCAAATGTAAACTTAGCTTTTGAATCAAGAAACAAGGAAAGCATCAGCTCACTTTTCAATAGATTTTAGACTTCATTGGTGACATTGAAATAATGATACAAGCCGGGCATGGTGACCTATGCTTGTAATCCCAGTACTTGGGAGTCTGAGACCGGAGGATCTGGGTTTGCAGCCAGCCTCAGCTACTTAGTGAGGCTCTCTGCAACTTAGTGAGACCCTGTTTCAAAATAAAGAATAAAAAATAGGACTTGGGGTATAGCTCAAAGGTAGAATGTCTCTGGATTCAATCTCCAGTACCGCGAAAAAAAAAAAAAAAAAGAAAGAAAGAAAGAATGATACAGGTCCTTTTTAAAACTAGAATTTGAAGCCAGAATCATTTCACTTCCTGGTGTCCATCTGAAAAAGGAACTAAGAAATATATAGTGAACATGGATGTTGTACAAAATGAGCCTATGTAGAAGAGAATTTGTTGGCCTGGAATGACAAAAATAGCTTCAAGATTTAAAAGTGCTTTCATGATAAAAAATAATAATAATAATCTCACATTGTCCTTGGAACATATCTGTGCAATATTTTTGTTCTTGTGTTATAGGTGAGGAAAGAGAGGCTCATGGAGATTGTCTTGCCCAAGGTCACATAGTCAGTAGACAGTAGGGTCAGTGATTGAATGCAAATCCTCCTGATTCAAAGGCCACCAAACTGATCGCTGTGCCACAACCAGGAGAACACAAATACTTCTGAATGTAGATCTAGTTTATTAAACAACTTGTAACTTTTTGAATTTTTCTTCACTTTATATATAACTTTCAGGAATAGTCTTAGCTCTGTTATTGATCAGTAACTGAGGAACTGTGTCAATTAGGTTTTATCTTTGTTTGTTTTTTCCCCAAGAAATTATATATATATATAATTATATATATATATATGCGCAAATAGGAGGACTTATTGGAAAGTTATGTGGGGATCATGCAATTAAATGGGGAACAGAAGCAAAAGGCTTGGAGAATGCATGAGAACAAAGGAACCTGCACAGGCTACATAGCAGAAATGGGATGGCCAGGATACAGCCACAGCCATTTCTGCTGGTGGATGCTGTTGTTCCAAATGAGTCCTAACCTGTCCTTCCTCTTGGACCACATACTCCAGCGTCAAAGCTCTGATCATGTGCAGCATCTGGCTGCATCTTTCACAGTAGACATCATGAACACTTGGAACCACCAGTAATGGAGGAAGGAGGGTTGAATATTGTACAGCAAAAGAACTGTCCCCTACCAAACATCACTGGTATAAGAATATATATCTATGTTCTTTCTGTTTTTCTGCAGTATTGGGCAATACCATAAGAGAGCCTTCCAAGGAAAATTACAAGCTATTATAGAAAGAAGAACACTTTATTCATTCTTTTAATTTAAAAAACTCTCTGGTTAATAACTTAAAGTCATCAGAGACATCAGCCAATTTGCATATTGAGCAGAAAACAATACTTTATACCTGGGGAGTTCATTATTTTTCATCTCCCACGTTACTGGGTCTGTGGCATTACACTCTCAGTAGTTTTCAAATACAGCTCCAGCACATTAAGAAGTCACCTGTGCAATTAGGGTCACAGTTGCTCTAGGCCAGAGTCTGGAAACACACACCTTGTTCATTCATTCATTCATTCATTCATTCATTGTGCAGCCTGCATTTATTATACACTTTCCTGCATGTTTAGGTGTTGAGGTTTCCAGTGCCAGGTTATGGGACTATGAAGATAAAAATTCATAGATCCAGAAAAAAATATTATATTTGTGCATGCATGTGGTGGGCTTGTCCTCACATGATTTTGAATGTGTGTATGTTGCTGTGCAAGAATTAGAGATGATCTGGTTTTCCAAACTATATATGGGATTTAGGTAATTTAGAGAAAAACTTAATAATATTAGAGTAACAAAGATACTAATGTGTTTAAATTTTTTATTATCTTGGAAATTCACTTTTTTCTCTATCTTCTTGTTTCTCACTTGCCAGAGTTTTCCCCTTCCTTTTCTTTTCTTTTCCTTTCCTTTCTTTTTTCTTTGCTATGTACACACACACACACACACACACACACACACACACCCCAAAACAGTAAAAATTGTTCCTTCCTTATCACTAAGTGCTAATTTTAGAGAGAATCTTAAGTCTTGAAAGATTTTTTTCATAAATCTTTTTGGCATGCTTACTGTCTTTCAGGGGAAAAAAATGAAAAGGAAGAAGCTCACCGAAGATTTATATTTTAAGCTGAACTAATTTAGGTGATAAAAACTGAGACAGAGCCATATATGAGAAAAGCTGAACAATGACTTAGTGTTACTGTGGTTTAAATCTCTCTCTAAACAGTCCAAGCACCACCACAATTTGTTGCTATATCCTTTTTTTCTGGAGCTGTACCTGGGTTATATCATCTCAGCATCTGTTTTCATAAACCCAAACAGAAAGAGCTCCCTGGAACCATTGGCAAAGCAGAGAGAGGCAGAACACGCTTGATAAAGAGCATTTATCCTTAGGAGAATTTGTGTAAATACCTTCTAAAGTGTCAAAATAATAACCTTTTGTTTCTGGGAGTTGAACTTAGGAGCATCTATGTTTGCTTTTCTTAGGGGTTTGGAAGGCCCTTCCTGTTTAAAAACAAGTAAAACAATGTAGTCTCCTACTTCATAGAGAAAGTAAAAGCATCAGCTGCTCAAATGCCCCTATAAATAATGAACAGTTTCTCTAAATTGTTCAATTCCTGGTGGCTATTCTTATTTTTTTGAGGGACGCGCTAGAGATTGAACTCAGGGCTTTAATGCATGGTTAGCACACTCTACTACTGAGCTACTCCCCAACTCCGCCCCCTGGAGGCCATCCTAACACTTGGTACCCAAGAAAAAGAGCTTGAGTCCCCATCCTTCATTCTTTGGGAAGTCCAATGTCCCCCACGCCCTCAAGCCCCCTTTGCCAGGGCATTCTACTTGAGAGTACTTGGGCAGCAGGTGCCTGGTCCCACATTTGCTGTTGTCAATGCAAGCTTCAGCATGAAGCCCTGCTGTCATTACCCTGCCCCTCCAGTATAGTTCTTGGCTCTCATGTCTCTGGCCCACTCTGTTCACAACTCCATCCATCTATACACACTGATTGAAATCTGAACTCCGACTTACGCCTCTACACACAAGGCTGTTGTTACCAGTTAATCTCCCCTCCTGCCCAAGCATCCTCCAGACACCATTTTTGAGAATGCTTCCCTTGTTTATTTTATTCTGGAAATTGAATCCAGCGGCATTCGATCCAAGCTACATTCCTAGTCCCATTTTACTCTTATTTTGAAACAGGGTATTGCCAAGTTGCTGAGGCTTAACTGGAATCTGCATTCCTCCTGTCTTAGCCTCCCAAGTACTGGGATTACAGGTACGTGCCACCATGCCCATCTTCTTCCATCTATTGATATGGCGGAGGGGATGACCATACCAATTTCTCAGTTGAATCATATAGATAGCCCTTCATTTCTCTCCTCTTGGATGGACTGCCATCCTGTCCCTGTACTCAGCTCTCTTATCATTGCTTCTGAAACATCTTGGCCTCTTTTGTTGCCTGGCTCCTCCAAGACTTCTCAATTTTGGAGAGGTTGGTGACACTGAAACTTGGTTAGGCTGAGTTAAGGCTATTCAACCTCAGCTATATTAATGAATAAGAAGTTGCAAAAACCTATAATACATAATTTTCAGATAAACAGCATTATTTTCCAGATTTCATGGGGTTTGAAAAGCATATTTGATGACGTCCAAAAATATCCCCCTAGAACAGGTGCTAGAGGTACCCCAGGAAATGATGCAGATGTGAAATTGAATCCAGGGGCATTCAATCCAAGCTCTCATGCAATTTATATCTTCTACAGGAGAATAAAGATAAATAAAAATAAATAAACAATTTAAGAACTTTATCTCTACATCAGAATCTCCAAAAAGCTTTTAAAACTTCTGATGTGCTAGGCATGGTGGCACACACCTGCAATCCCGGTACTTGGGAGGCTGAGACAGGAGGATCCAGGATCAAAACCAGCTTCAGCAACTTACAGAGAATCTCAGCAACCTAGGGAGACCCTGTTTCCAAATAAAAAGTAAAAAGGACTGGGGGTGTAGCTCAGAGGTAGAATGCCCCTGAATTTAATTCCCAGTATCACAAAACAAAATGTCAGGATGTAATCCACATCAATTACATCAGCAACTCTGGAGGTAGAGCCCAAGTTCCCCAGGTGGACAACTAACCTGGAGAACCACGGTCCTAAAAAGTATCAGGGTAAGAATTTTAACATACAGATCACCACCTGATATTTTTTTTCTTTTATGGATGAACATATATACCCACAAGAGACATGGATTTTTTTTTTTTGCAGTACTGGGGATGGAACCCAGGGGTGTTCTACCTCTGAGCTACACCCCAAGTCCTATTTTTAGTTCTTTATTCTGAAACAGGGTCTCACTAAGTTGCAGAGAGCCTCACTAAATAGCTTAGGCTGGCCACGAACCTGGATCCTCCAGTCTCAGCCTCCCAACAAGTACTGGGATTACAAGCATGCACCACCATGCCTGGCTTTATTTTTTATCCTTTTTTTTTTTTTTTTTTTTTTTTTCCGGTACTGGGGATTGAACTCAGGGGCATTCTACCTCCGAGCCATACCCCAGCCCTATTTTTTATTCTTTATTTTTTGAAAGAGGGTCTCACTAAGTTACAGAGGGCCTCACTGAGTAGGGGAGGCTGGCTGCAATCCTCCTGTCTCAGCCTCCCAAGTACTGCAATTACAAGTATGCACCACCATGCCTGGCTAGATCTGGATTTTAAGAATAATTTTATACATTCAAAGCTTCATGCCTCTTTGTATGTATTTAGACACTTTGAAGTAAAAATCACAAGTTTGGGGTTTGCTCCAATCTCTTCACACAACTATTTTTGAGCTATAATTGAGGACTTACTAAGTAGCATTTTCTCTGATGCAATTTATATCTGCTAGAGGAGACACAAAATAAATAAGAAACCAAATCAACAAGATAACTATAAAGGAGTTATATGTAGAAAAATAATATAAAAGGATAATATGAGAGCAAATATGCTGCAGCCAGGGGACAGAGAGAGGACAGCTGATCAGGAAGGTCTTCTGTAAGTGAGCGACATTTGGGGTGAGACCTGCATGGTAAAAGGAGCTAGCCATGCGAAGATCTGGGACAGAGCACGCCAGGAAGAAGGAGGAATGAGTGCAAAGACCCCAAGGCAGGAACAAACTTGGCAAATTCCAGAACCTGGCAGACTGGAGTGAAGCGAGGTTGGAGAACAAGA
>PVLC010041892.1:0-13201 GCA_004027655.1 Graphiurus murinus
CACACACACACACACACACACACACACACACACACACACACACACACACGGGAAGTATTCTATTGCAGTAATCTCTTGTCCTTTCAACAGTATTAGAAACACACTTCTTTGAATTAGCACACAGAATGGCGGGTCATGTGAATGAAGTTCCTGTGAACTCTAAGAGTATAATTCTATAATTTGTATCCTATTAAGCACATTCATTTCTAATTAAGGATTTACACGAACACATCATCATTTTGAGCAGTTGTCATAAAGCTTTATAATAATATTTTATCTTTGCAAACTGGAGCCACATCTTTTCAGATGTATAGACCTGGCTCTTTTGTATGCAGGAGGACTAATATAACATATTTTCTCCAACACCCACGTCCATGCTCTCCCTCTGCATTTTTGCATTCCTCGAATCAGGATAAGTCATACAATTGACCTGTGCATTTAGTGTGATGGCATTTCTCCTGCTCAACAAGAAAATAACTGGTAATTTGTCTACAAGGCGTGATACTCTTCTGTAATGGAGAACCTGGACACTCATCTTACCTGAATCATCTTGGTGTGCAGCCCTTGTCCCAGTTCACAGCCACCGTGAGTCAGCAAGACGGAGCCATCTAGATAGATGTGGACTAGAGCAGCCGCCTGGGGGAGGTAATTTTGTAATACCAGTTTGGAGACTGATATAGACAAATGTTGCTGAGTTTAGCCGAAGTTGCTGGTTGAATACTTTTGTTTCATTGAACCAATCTCTCATTTTTTTTTTTTTCTGGAGAAGAGAGCTATTAATGGTGGTTACAGACAATCCCTTGCAAGAAACCCCACACTTGACAACCATCAATGTAGACACATTAATGAACTCGCACCCCTCTCTCCAGTCTCCTGCCTACTGGAGGCCTCAAGCCGCTGCCTTGTGAGCTGCCTTATCAAAGCCCCAGTCTGCACAACCCTTTATCATTAGTCCCTCCTTGGATGCGGAAATTAATCTAAAGCAAATGGAACCTGCATGAGTAGATTTCCAGGTATGACTTCTCCTGGATACCAGAGGAACTGGGAGAACCTTGAGGTGCTCAAATAGTTTCTAAACATTGTCTTTCAGAATCGTGGTCGTGGTGGTGGTGGGGTATAGTATGGAGCCTATTCTAGAAACTCCAAGGCAGTGGCAGGCTCAAGGTGGAGCCCGAATACCCATTTTTCAAGCTCCTCAGTGATTTTGGTGCTTCACCAGGTTTTGGATCCATTAATCTAGTCCAAATTCTTCACTTAGCACAGGGAGGAATAAAGCCTAGAGAGGGAAGAGACTTGGCCAGATCTAGCTGCCTGATCTATGGTCAGGCAGGACTGGAACCCACAACTCCTAACTTGAGCCCAGTGTTCTGCAAGACCATGCCAACCTGCCTCCCCAGTCTAACTGACGCTGTTCATCTCTGGGGCTGGTCGTTTCTACCGAAGAAGCCACAGAATGTACATGTGGCTCCAGGGATAAGACCATGGGAGGGAGGAGGCTAGACTATGTAGGGCAGTTCTGAAAGTCTCTGGAGTATTTCTTTAGAACAATCTCCACTACTTTCATGCACATGGCCCAGGATCCTGCAACTACTTGGATGGGACTCTCCTCTGTATCGATGCCTATGCCCTTGCCACAGAGCATTCAAGGATAAACCAACACATCTCTTCCAGTTTCCTGGATATGATAGAGTATTCTCAGAATGGTTAGGTTCTTTACAGAAATGTTTGACCTTTGTGTTTCCACCTGCCTGACACTCTTCAAGAGTAATGGATGACCATGTACGAGGGAATACTGCTGTGTGCCTTCAGATAGCATGGTATATTTGATGATGATTGTATAAGTCCCACAAAGGACTACTGTAATCGCTGGAGCATATTAGAGACAGGAGCTGGGGCAGTGAGTCATCACATCGCCTTCACATTTAGGATAAAGCTTCAACATGATTTGCACAGTCAAACCCAGAACCATCTTCATTTTGTGGGCAAGGACTTAGTTTTGGAAAAGCAACATCATCCACCACATTAAATTAATATTGCTATTTAAATATGACTGTTCTGCATAGCATTATTTCTACTTACCTGCAAATTTGTGTTTTATAAATGTGCACAGGCTGTAAGAAGCTTATTCTTTGTTTGTGGTTATACATAGTTAAACAATTTTAGCTTCTGTTGAGAGACCACAAAAATTTTCTCCTTAAAGGGGGTTTGTGTTATTCTGGTGGACACCTGCTCTGGCCGCTGCAGTGTTGCTGGCCTTCCCCTGGCTCCTCTCCATTTTGTTTCTTGCCTTGCTTGAGGACTCTGAGGAAGGGTGTGCACAGGAGATGAATTTGGGGAGAGACAGCATGGGTCCACCCCATTCACACCATGAAGGGGTTTGTATTCTTACTCCTTGTGCAAGTTTGGTTATGGAGGCATTTCAGAGATTAATAGGAATAGAAACAAAAATAAAAGAATCAGAAATTAAACCCCATGAAAAACTGGTTATAGTGACATGAAAAAGGAGGCCCAATAGTCCCTGAACCTCAAAATGGAAATTCTAAGTTTGGTGTGAATTGTGGAGGTCTGTCTGTTTTTATGTTTTTTTTTTTTTTTTGAGGTACTGGGGATTGAACTCAGGGGCATCCTACCTCCGAGCTATACCCCCAGCCCTATTTTTTATTCTTTATTTTGAAACCAGGTCTCACTAAGTTGCGGAGGGCCTCACTATGTAGCTGAGGCTGGCCTCGAACCCGGATCCTCCGGTCTCAACCTCCCAAATGCTGGGATTACAAGCGTGCGCCACCACGCCCAGCTCCTGTTTTTATGTTTTTGAAAACTCTGCCTTCAAATGACCCTAACTGGTCTTGCTAAAAAATTAGAAAAGCAGGAGAGGATCTTCTTGTTTTCCTCAGTTCTCTCATAGAGTTGAAATTTTGTCCCCTACCCTGACACCTGCAGACACCTATATTTGGGCCCTGCTACCCAAGGCAGGCTTCTCCTGGGCTGAACTTTACTGTTGATTGCTTTCTGAGGTCCCATATGCCTTGTTCTGCTAGATCTGCCCTGATATCCAGGGTCCTGCATCCTTGCCTGAGCCTACTCTGTCCTGCTAAAGGAAACAGCTCCAGGTTGTTCTCTGCCGCCAGAAGGGATGACCTCTAGTTGCACAAGACTGCCCTTTTCAGAAGGCTAGTCATTTGGAAAAGGGCTTTTGAGGAGGAGACACCTCTCCCCACCTCACCTGATTGTAGTAGGCAACCGGGATCCCAACACTAAACTTCATGGGGACGACAGCAAGCCCTCTCTTCTTCCAGTAATTCTTTTTGTTAAATTCCTCTGCAGCCTGTTTCCTATCATAGAAAGAAGATTTCTCCAGGCATTCTTTCCAGCATCTTCTCAAGGTCTCTGGATTAAATGTCTGCTTATAGGCTGTTTTGCTAATTCTCTTATACATGTTGATTTCTTTAACCTGAAAGACAAGAAAATAAAACAGATTTTAAGGAGGGATGCTTCGTTCCATATGTGAAGCACATTTTGTTGTCTGTCTGATAAGGAGAAAATCTTTCTAAAAAAAGAGATAACAATTTAAATGGCTATAAATATGCAAATGCAAGTGTAGTGGTATAAAATGACAACAATAACAAGAACAATAGAGACTATGATGGAACACTTTGTATGCTCCATGCATGAGTGTGCTCATCTCAACTGCATGATAATCCCGAGAAATAGCAGGTACTATAATCAGCACAGTCACAAGTCTGTTAGTGGTAAGACAGAATTCTCCTGACTCAAAGTTCTTTCCCTCCTATACAAGTTGCTTATTCCTTCTTATTCTCAAATTAGCTCTGCAAAGTCTCATCTGTGATAAAATGTTCACACAAGTAGCTATAATCATTCTACTGTATTCTGCCCCAGGCTATATTGACACTGACTCTGGGATTGGCCTTGTGACTTGCTTTGGTCAGTCATACAATACATGTGCACTGAGACTTGAGAAGTGCTTGTGCATCAGGGCAAGCCACATTCTTGCTGTTCTTGAGAACTCTGTGACCCACCATGAGAATGAAGCTGAGCTAGCCCCCTGGAAGATGAGAGACTGCAGACAACCTACCGGTTAACCACTAGACATGTTAGTGAAACCATCTTAGACCATGATGCTCCAGTTGAGCTGGCTCAGAGCAGCAGAGCTACCCAGCTGACCCATAGAATCTTAAGAAGCAGTATCACAGTTTTAAGCCACTAGGTTTTGTGGTTGACTTATTACAGCAGCCAAAGCTGATACCTGGACAATGTATTTTATTTCTTTGAAACCACATAGAGGCTGACATAATGCTATGTGTAGGTGCTCAAGAGATATTTGAAGTCAGGTGTGGTGGTGCATACCTGTAATTCCAGTACTTGGGAGGCTGAGACAGGAGGATTGTAGACTTGAGGCCAACCTCAGCAATTTAGCAAGACTGCTTCAAAATAAAAAATAAAAAGGGATGGGGGTATAGCTCAGAAGTAGAATACCCTTGGGTTCAATTCCCAGTATCCAAAAAGCACCCCTGCCCCAAATCCCAAAGATATATTTGAACTAATGATGCCAGCATTTTATTAGTGGGTTCTGACTGTTTACCTCTTCAGGGAGTAAGTTACAGTGAGACGCCACAGCAGTTATGTAAACTTCAGGTACCACTCCGGCCTGAGGGAAGCCAAATCCTCGAAAGGCAGTGTTGGATGGCAAATTTGTTTTGCAAGCTCTTCCCCGGCACCGGAAATTAGGAATACAATATGCATTTTCAGATTTCAACAAAATGAAGTCCATCACCTGAATTAAAGTAAAGCAAAGCAAAACAGAACTTAACACTTATCCAATATTCAAAGCCATTTGCCTGAATCTTATTTTAGCTGTAAGGAATAAGGACAATCTTTTCTATGAAAGGAGCAAATTACATAAAGTGTACTTCCATTTTGTAACTAGCTTAAGCATTCTTCTGTAACTTTATCCTGGGTATCTGTTTTGTAACTTGCATGCATTTGTCTGTATGCTCGACTTGCTGACTCTTCCCCAGTGTCAGCAGTTTTAGCTTATATGACCTCTGATTGATTAGATTCTTTCAGAACCTTAAACTGTTTCAAAACTCCTGCCTGTTGTAGAAGTAAGTTAATCACTGCAGAGTTCTACTTTTAACTTTGTTTCCTTTTTAAAACTTTATTTCAGAATTTCTGTCTGTCCTAAAGAATAGCCAATCACATGGAGTTGTGAACCCAAGTCCTTACCAATCAGGGCAAGGGGCAGGATCGTGTCAGGGATAAAAGCCAAGCAGCCTGTTCACTTTATGTACTTGCTTACCAGACTTGTTGGTTGCACATCGTCTGCGAAAGTAAATTGCCTTGCCAAGTTTGTTTTGATTTCATGAATTTTTATTTGAGGCTTCTCTAGAACCTGTTTCTAACATAACTTAAACCCTTCACAGAATTTATCTAATATGTAAGACTCATGTAAATAAAGTGTAGCATATACAGCTCCATTGGCAAGCCACGCAAAAGGTGGATTTCTCACTTACCATCTCAGACTCATCAGGAGTGCATCCGCCGTTGATGTAATATTCAACATCAGCAGCTTTGATCACACCATTGTTCATGAAGCCAATCTGCAAAGTAATGACAAGTAAGACAGTTTCCTCAACAGTCCTTCCTTGCAACCAAACTATGCTGCGCACAAACACATCAGATCATAGCTGAACACCCACACCTAAGTTATGCATGTGATTGGATATGACAGCCACCGGAGGGACATTAAGGATGGTGGCCAAGATGAGAGTCCATCCAAAGGTTCTGACTCGTTTTGGGTAGCATCCAAGCTTCCCTTTCAAGTGGTATGGAATCTGTTAGCAGTGAAGATCACTATTGATTGGTTAACACAGGATGGCATCTTGGGCGGTTTGCAGAACTTGCTGCTCGCACTCACTTTGTATTTCCCAAGGAGTGGGTGGCGGCCAGCAGTTATCAGCATGTCATTGTCGCGCTCCAGGACAAACCGGATTGGGCGGCCAGTCCTATGGGAACAACTCTGTTAATATGCTAGGTGCTTCAGAAAGTCATAGAAATACAGAGATGGGGAAGGGGCTTGAGGTAATCTAGTTGAGTATTTGTGTGTGTGTGTGTGTGTGTGTGTGTGTGTGTGTGTGTGTGTGTGTTTCTGGGTATTGAACCCAGGGGTTCACACATGCTGGGCAAGTGTTATATCACTAAAGTACATTTCCAGCCTCTTTAAATGTTATGTTGAGACAGAATCTAAGATACCTGGGCTGGCCTTGACTTTGTAATCCTTCTGCTTCAGCCTCTTAAGTAGCTGGGATTATTGGTGTGCACCACCATGCCCCAGCTTAGAGGTTTTAGTGGAGGTAGTAACCTACTTTAAACAACACTTTGGAAGTTATAGAGGCATTAAAATAAAAAATTATGATTCTGATTTAGTCATGTCTAAACATTTACATATTTCAATGACATATTATTTGGTTATAAATTCTTTCCCTTTTATTTCTTTTTATATTACATTAAAGAGTTGTATGATTATTTTGTACATAAATAGATTTTATTATGATAAATTTCACTTTGAGATAGGAAAGGGGACATTAAAATATTACCATGAGAGGGATGTTGAGGCTGAAAAGTTGGGATCGGGTGCTCTGCCAAGCTTAACTTCCCTTGAATTCAGATTTCTTTTTCATAAAAGGTCCATCAAGGACTCTGGTTTCTGATGAATGTTCCCAGCCCCTGCAAACCTGTTACTTAAAAGGCATCCCTTTCTCTTATTGGAAAGTATCAATGGGCTAAGATGGTCAGAGTTCTTCCTGTGGTGGTAGCCTGGGATAAGTCCAGTTTGTCCTGAGCATATCCTAGTGAACTCTGGTAGTTACAGGGTTCACAAATCACACCTACTCAGGTGTCTGGACGTTCCAACTGGGCAAGGCAGAGGCAAAGTGGACAACTGAGCCCTGGCTTATTTCATGACAAGATATGTCACTTGTGAGGCTGAGGTTTTGACCTTCTTTCCACTCAGCCAACTTCAGCCGAGTTGGAGACTGAGGTGAAAGGCGGGCTGCGGGTTTGGAAGGAGGCACGGAGCGTCCCCGCTACTCAGATTGCTGACGCGGCATTGGTCACTGTGGCTCTTACTTGTAGGCAGCCACAGCACTGACAGCCCCCAGCAGAGCGGGCTTGGTCACTTTCCCCCCAAAGGCTCCTCCAGCTCTTTTCATGTGGCAGGCAATTCGACTCCTTGGGATGTTGAGGGCTGCAGCCACATACTCCTGCAAGAGGTAAGTCCCAAAACCACGTAAGTGCAATCTTACAGTTTACTTTCTCATCCATATCCTTTCCTACTGCCCAGTTAAGAAAAATTCAGCAATTTGACAAACACCATGGAATTGTGCAACCATCATCACAAGCTAATTTTAAAACACTCTCAGCATCTCCAAAGAAACCTTTTCATCTCCCACCAAACTTTCAGCACTAGGCAAACACAAATCTATTTTCTGTCTTTACAGGTTTGCCTGCTCTGGACATTTCATATAAATGGAATTATGTGACATATGGTCTTTAATTTTCTTGTGGTTTAGAGGATTGAACCCAGAGGGATTCTACCTCTTAGCTACATCTCTTATCCTTTTATTTTTTAAATTTTGCCTTGAAATGGTCTTGCTAGGTTGTTGAGGCTGGTCTCAAGCCTGCAATCCTATACTAGCTTCCCAAGTACTGGGATTATAGGCATGATGTGCCACCATGCTTGGCTACATATAATCTTTTTTTTTTTTTTTTTTTTTTTTGTGGTACTGTGGATTGAACTCAGGGGCATTCTACCTCCGAGCTATACCCCCAGCCCTATTTTTTATTCTTTATTTTTTTGAAACAGGGTCTCACTAAGTTGCAGAGTGCCTCACTATGTAGCTGAGGCTGGCCTTGGACCCAGATCCTCCGGTCTTAGCCTCCCAAATGCTGGGATTACAAGCATGTACCACCATGCCCGGCTGACATATGATCTTTTATGACTGGCTTCTTTCACTTAGCATAAGGTTTTCAAGGGTTTCCTATGTTGTAGTGTAGCATGTGTGAGTATTTCATTGCTTTTTATGGCTAAATAATATTTCATGTATGGATATACGAGATATTGTTTGTTCATCAGTTGATGGGCATTGGGTCATTTTCACTTTTGGCTCTTATGAGTAATGTAGTCATGAACATCTGTGTACAAGTGTTTATGTGCACATGTTTTCATTTCTCAAGGATAGATACTTAACTATGGAATTGCTGGGTTATGTGTCCAATTTATCTTTAACATCCTGAGAAACTGCTTAAGTGTTTTCCAAAGTGGCTGTGACATTTCTCATGCCCATCAGCAATTTATGAAGATTCTAACTTCTCTACAGCTTTGCCAATACTTGTTATTGTCTATTTCTTAGGTGGTAGCCTTCTGCTGGGTGTGATGTGATATTTCACTGTGGATCTGATTTGCATTTCTCTGGTGACACATAATGAAGAATATTTTATCACATGATTATTAGTAATTTATATTTCTTCTTTTTTTGTGGTACTGGGGATATAACCTAGGGGCATTATATCTCTGGGCTATACCTCCATCCTGATTTTATTTCAAAACAGGGTCTTACTAAGTTGCTGAGGCTGGCTTTGAACCTGTGATCCTCCTGTCTCAGCCTCCCAAGTACTGGGATTACAGGCGTGTGCCACCAAACCTGACCATACTTCTTTGCAAAAATGTCTGTTCAAATTCTTCACTGGAGCTGCTTCCAATGCTGTCCTAGGTGAGAGGCTGTGGGCACACAGTGCCCCAGTTACCTCCAGGAAATGCCTGTCATTGGTCATAGTTGTAACCTAGAGGATGTTGGTGGTAGGTGGCAATGGTGACCTTGGTACATACATGTTAGTCCTTGTAGTTCAGAGCCATAGGCACCTTGCCAAAGGGAGCTTAGAGATAATCTTACAGGAAAGGATACTGATGCCCAGTGACTTACAGGATATCACATGGCTGTTCAGGGGCAAAGCCTGTGTCTCTCCTCCTCCATCCACCTCAGAACTTGCCACCCAGGCCACAGCCACATCCCTGTGCAGTCAGTGACCCCGGGTGTTCATTTTGTCTCAAATAGCAGCTGGTGGCTTCCTCCTCCCATGGAGCCACCACTTTGAGACCGCCAGGTGTCAGCTCACCTGTGCTCCACCAGGAGCCCCCAGCGTTCCCTCTCACTGATGTTGTCACTTCTCTTCTCCAGGATGATTTCTCAAGTATCTCCTCATGCCTGGCACGATCATAGGAACAATGGCTTCATATTTTGGAAATGGGGAATATTGGGGGATTTCCTTCACTTCTCTGGGTGCAGTCAGTAGCAAAGGACTAGAATTTACCTGCTATTTACTGAGTCAGGCTAAAAACCTCTTAGAAGTACAATCGCTTTATGCTTGCACCACCAATCTGTGAGGACACCCATATAGGATAGCAATACAAATGCTACACCGAGGTAAAGTGTAATACTGAGGCTTCCATCTCCTCCAGGAGATTAAGTTTTACACTACCAGTTGGTAAAAGGGACAGATGAGCCTTGCCTGAGGCTTTGGAAGATAGCACAATTTTCTGATCACTTTGAAAGGTATTTGTCCCATTTTATTCATGCTAAACTTTAGCTAGTATCAAGGGTCCATGGAGTTCAAGGCACAAGGGGGAGAGGAAACACAACACAAGGTCATCTGTAGTCTCCTTTCCAAACATATCCCTTTACCTGCACATGGGTCGGAAACTGTGTTGCAAGGTGTAACACCATTTCTTTATCTTTTTCTTTTGGGATAGTCAGGATAGTTTGTGTTTCCATGTAAAAATGTTCCTGTCCTTCCACATGGACTTCACCTGTAAAACATAAACACAGTATGTTTAGTTACATGCCCCAGTGTGGGAGCTGTGGCTGGTGTTTGGTTCCTAAAGAGTGAATTGCAGTGGGGTGAAGTGGTGCACACCTCTAATCCCAGTATTTGAGAGACTGAGACAGGAGGATTGCAAGTTTGTGGCCAGCTTCAGCAACTTAGAGAGGCCCTCTACAACCTAGTGAGACCATTTCAAAATGAAAAATAAAATAAAATAGGCTGGGGGTATAGCTTGGAGGTAGAATGCCCCTGGGTTCCACTCCCAGTACAATCAGCCAGCCAGCCAGCCAGCCAACCAACCAACCAACCAAGACTGAATTGTTCTCACATATGGAGGGCTGAACTTTGTATTATTTTGCATTTTTTTGAATCCTGTCTGAATCTAGTCAGCTGAGCCACCCTGGTTAATTCACTTTACCTCTCTTGGCCTCCGTTTCTTTGTCTTTGTAGTTACGTGTAGAAATGAAGAGCACAGACTACTCTGGCCACATATCCAGGTTTGGCCATCTTCTTGTTTAGTGAATTTGCCAAGTTATTAAACCCAATATCCTCAGCCACAAAATGGGGAAAAATAATGAGGCATACCTCCATTAATTGATGTTGATGGCTAATGAGACATAGAGGGGTTAAGTTGCTAGCTAACGGATGTAAAGGCTTAAAAATGGCAAAACTTAGGGCTGGGGCTAGCTCAGTGGTAGAGTGTCTACCTATCATATATAAAGCCCTGGGTTCAGTCCCAGGTACCACAAACAAACAAGCACCCCCTCACATTTACTTTGCTGGGCATGGTGGTGCATGCTTGTAATTCCAGCACTTGGGAGGCTGAGACAGGAGGATCTGAGTTCACAGCCAGCCTCAGCTATTTAGTGAGGTCTTCCACAACTTAGTGAGACCCTGTTTAAAAACAAAGAATAAAAAATAGGGCTGGGAGTGTAGCTCAGAGGTGGAATACCCCTAGGTTCAATCCCTAGTTCCAAAAAAAAAAAAAAAAAAAGACAGAACTTGCCAGGTGTAGTGGTGCACGCTTGTAATCCCAGTACTTGGGAGGTTGAGACAGCCTCAGCTATTTTGTGGAGCCCTCTGCAACTTAGTGAGACCCTGTTTCAAAATAAAGATGTAGCTTAGAGGTAGAAGGCCCCTGGTTTCAATCCCCAGTACCACAAAAAAGATAAAAAAGGCAGTACTTGAAGCAGGGTGTGGTAGAATATTACAGTATTACTGTAATCCTAGTACTTGAGAGACTGAGACAGGAGGATTTCAGGTTCAAAGCTAGCCTCAGCAACTTAGTGAGACTCTTAGCACTTAGCAACTTAGTGAGACCCTGTTTCAAAATAAAAAATGTAAAGGGCTGGAAGTGAAGCTCAAATGTAGAATGCCCCTGAGTTCAATCCTCAGTACTACAGAACAAAACAAACAATAAATAATAAATATGGCAGAGCTTGAGCTGGGCATGGTGGTGCACACCTGTAATCCCAGAACTTGGGAGGCTGAGGCAGGAGAATAGCAGAGTTGAGGCCAGTCTCAGCAACTGAGCAAGACCTTGTTTCAAAATAAAGATAAAATAAGGCTGAGGGTCAGCAACCTAGTGAGATCCTGTTTCAAAACAAACAAAACAAAACAAAATAAGTGCTGGGCGTGTAGCTTGGAGGTAGAATGCCCCTAGGTTCTATCCCCTGTAACACACACACACACACACACACACACACACACACACACACACACACACACAAAATAGCAGAGCTGAGATTGTTTTCTACCCTTAAAGGAACCTAATCTCACTGGTTTATGTGAGATTTTTGGTTTGTTCAGTACATTCTTATCAGTTTGTAGGTACACCAAAAAGAGGCATTTGGCCCTAGTTTAAATATTAGAAGATAGTATTTTTACTTTACAATCACTTGAAAGATCCCTGTGCTGTTACAACAGGTGGGTTGCTTTGCCACAAGTCAACGGGTTACTTAAAATGATTTCTTGGGACAATAGAATGTGAGCCATGCAAAAGGTCCCTCCCTGCCCCCCCCAAAAAATCCACTTACAGAATGCATTTACTTAATTTAATCTAAACTTAAATTTATTTTTAATTTTATTTTCTTAGCAGGGGAAAAAGTTTTATTTCATATACATATAGTGTGTGGGGGAATGCCCACAGAAATGAAAAAAAAAAAAAAAAAAAAAAACCAAAGATGGTATATGAAATCTTATGTGCCATTTCAACAAAGGGCAATGCATTTTAGAGAGGTGGCAAAATAAATGAAAAAGGTTTTGAGCTTCTAGGAATGGTAAAATATGGGAAGATAAATATATAGAGCAAACTAATGAAAGATAAGGTTTATTAAATTTTTTTTTGTGGTACTGGGGATTGAGCCCAGGGGTAGTCTATCTCTGAATTCCACCTATGGCCCTATTTTATTTTTTATTTTGAAAGAGGATATCACTAAATTACTGAGGCTGGATTCAACCTTAGATCATCCTGTCTCAGCCTTCCAAGTACTGGGATTGCAGGTGTGCACCACTGCGCCCAGCTATAAGGTTTATTTCAGTAAGGTTTGTTATACAGATTCCTCTCAGTGCTGTCTCTGGCTGATAGGCGTCTAGAGCTGCTTCTTATTCTGCCCTTCCTGGGATGAGAGAGGGGAGTGAAAATACCTTTACAAAGGGACATTTAGGCCCTTTTGGATAAATAGGGGAAACATAGCTAGCTAGCTTTTTTTTTTTTTGGTGCCTACTGTTTCTCATTTTAGATTTAAGTTTTTTGTTTATTTGTTTGTTTGTACTGGGGATTGGATTCAGGGGCATTCTACCTCTGAGCTAGGGACAAAGCCTGTATCTCCTTCCTATTAGACTTCAGCTAATTATTTTACTTTTATAGTAATGCATAATGCATAATGACCATGAGGTGTGGCATATTTTAAACCTAATTTTATTTAACAATTCCATAATATTTATGGTATACTAGGCATTTTTTCTAAGGCTTAGCACTTCACAGACAATTAATTCATTTATTCCTTATATCAATCCCATAAGTCATGTATTATTATCCACACCTTGCCAGATGGGGAAGCTGAGACGTGGGAAGGTTAAGTAAGCTGCCCAGGTCACACAGATAGTAAGGACCAGAGCCGGGATTCTAACCTGGGCAGCCAGGCTCCAGGATCCAGGCTCTAACCACTACACCACACTTCTTCATGTTGGCATGCTCTGTGACTCTTAGTCATTCCTACCAAAATCCCCTTGATGTTTCAAATTTCTCACTTGGGCCAAAATTCTGAACACCCATAATTGCCAAATCCCAAATGCCAAAGAT
>PVLC010041894.1:0-13199 GCA_004027655.1 Graphiurus murinus
TAAAATAAATGTTCACTCTGCTTAGAGAATTCTGTTGCTCTTAAATGAAAGCACGTAGAGAAGTGGGCTGGTAAGAGATTCCATTTGCAAGAGAAGTCTCATCTGTTTGCACACCACCAAAGCATAAAGTACTTTTCACTTTATTCCATCACTCCATTAATCTAATTTCAAAAGGGAAGATCCAGACTGAAAACAGGTTATTCACATTTCAGACAAACTCTGTAGACATAAAAAGCGAGACAAGCATTCACCTGTTAGCCTTTGTGGCTTCTTTTCCAGCTGGAATCAAGTACAAGGAAGGTCATGCTATTTGATCTTACATAGGAATAGTTGTATATAGCTGAAGTTAGAGAGATATTATTTTAAAAATTGGTAAATAATAGATCCTTTATGTATCAGGTATCAATGTGCAGTATGGTATGACACAAGCGGTTCCATGACATCTATTTCCATTTTGTTTTTATCTACAGCATGATTGATGGAATGAAAAAGTCCCATAGTAAATCATGAGAAAGAACTAGAATCATATATACCAAAACACCATTCCACAGTATGACAGAGGGGCTTGGAACGACTGGAAATACTTCTACCCCAGGAATTTCCAGGACATCTGGTAAGTCAACAATATTATCACAAACATTATGGCCAACAATGTGAGTTTTTGCAACAATGTATTCATTTTCCAAATGTTCCAGCTGAGAAAGCCACACTGAACAGTCCCACCATCTAGCAGATGGCTAATGGGAAAGCCAATATTTTCTGTGGAACCAAAGTTTCTTCTAACATTAGAAATTTTCAGCACAGTGAACAGATATGCATTTGTCTTTGTATTTCATTTTCTCACACTCAGAGAGAGAGAGAATGTATTGTAGACTATTAATTTTAAAAAGTATATAAGGAAGATGGTTTTTTCCTTGAGATTACAGATCTGTTAGATCCAGAAATGTCTGGTGGGGATCAGAATGATTGGTTACTACTTTTTCATTGGGCATGAGATGGAGGAATTGGGGAAAACTTTTCACCTTTATTTATTATTATTATTTTAATTATTGTCATTGATTTGTGGGCATAAAAACCTTTGAAGTATATAGTTGGAAGGGAGTTTGCTTCTGTCTGTATTCAGAATTACAAGTAAGTCATGATGTAGAATTATCAATGGGGCTTGATTTTCATAGAAAATGAGATAAAATGAACAAGATTCAGTTGCCATATTTATTTTAGGGAAGAGTGGGAGGAGATGGCAAGAAAAAGATAAAACATGTTATATGATTAGCATTGGGTTAATGCATCTAGTTTCACAGACTATACTTTCTCATGCTCGGAAAATGAGACAGTTCACATTGAAGTACTTTATCTTCCTTATTATTATTATGGTGTGTATCTTAAATGTCTCCAAGGGCCCATGTATTAAAGGTTTGGCTCCCAGCCTGTGGTACTAGTGAGAGCCGATGGCACCTTTAGAAGGTGGAGGCAAGTGGAAGAAAGTTAGGTCATTGGGGACATGCTCTTGAAAGGGGTACTGAGACCCTTGCCCCTTCCTCTCTCTTCATTTTCCAGTTACCATGAGGTGAGCAGCCTTCCTCCACCACAGGCGTCTCTCATGATGTATGTAGTACTTTGCCACAGCTCTGTAGTAACAAGGCCAAGTGGCCATGGACTGAAAACTCTGAAACTATGCAAAAATAAACTTTACCTCCATACAAGTTGATTGATGTCAACTATTTTGTTCCAACGATGGAAAAGCTAACACAATTATCAAATATACTGGTAACAGATACTTTAAAGAGTGAGTACTTATAATAAATACCTGCTTTTATTGCTTGCCTTGTTTTATTGCCTAAGGAGTTTGGAAGACAAAGATAAAACTACCTCTTTTCCAGCAATGATTGTAAGTAAATGTTTTTATGTCTCTTCTCTCTGACTGAAACCCTTTCTTAAAGAATTAATTTTGATGCTAACATGCAAAAACATTGGCAAGTAAAATCACACTTATTTTAATAACATACTAGCTCACTTTTTTATTAATATAAATTATTTTATACCTATTAAGTATAAGACAATATGCTAGGTCCTCCTGTAGACACAGAAAATTTACAGTGAAATTAATAATGCAAAAACATGCTTAATTTCAGTAAGTTATCATCATAGTAGCCTTCCTCCTTTAGGGATATGGGTGTCTCAGCTGAACTACCTTTTGGTGATTCTGGGAGCCTGGCTTTCTGAGGCCTATGCAAACTGGAGTATGTCACACTGCCCTGGGGTGACTGAGAGGCTCTGTCCCAAATGAAACTGTGCTCTTCCTGCAGTAAGGTTTGGTTCAAGATCAACAGAGCCTCAAACATGGAAACAGCTCCTTAGTCAGTACAGTAGGTAAATAATTATCCCATCTCCCCCCAAAATTTCAATGTCCTCATCCCCAGAACCTATGAATATTTTACCTTGTATGCAAAAGGATTTGCAAGTGTGATTAAATGAAGGATCTTGAGAAGAAATGATTGTCCTGGATGCGGTGAGTGAGCCCAGTGCAACCACAAATGTCTTTGCAAGAAGACATTATAAGGATCAGAATCTGAAAAGATGTGCCTATGGAAGCAGAGATTTGGGTGAATATGAAGGAAGGGGCCACAGACCAAGGCATACAGGCAACTTTTAGAAGCAGGGAAACGCCTTCTCCCCCTAAAGGCTTCAGAAGATGTAGCTCTCACAACTCCTCAAGTTTAGTCCAATGTCAGATTTTCCATGTCAACTTTCTAACCTAAAGAACTGTAAGGAAATGAATTTGTGTTGTTATACCTGGGCTTGGTGGTGGCTCACACCTTTAATCCCAGTACCTGGGAAGCTGATATAGAAGGAGCCCAGGTTCCAGGCCAGTATGTGGTAACTTAGAGACATCCTGTTTCAAAAAATGAAATTAGGGCTGGGAGTGAAGCTCAGAGAAAGAATATTCCTGGGGTTAATTGCCAGTTATACACACACACACACACACACACACACACACATACACATTGTGTTGTTATAAACCACTAAGTTTGTGGTAATTGTTGCTGAAGCAATAAGAAACACGTACAATCAGAAATTCATAAATAATTACTGTAGTTCTCCTGGAATGGAGGTTTAGGCTGGGGCATGGCAAAATTCATCTTCCTTCCCAACTCTGACAGGAAAGTATCCACAGATACCAACATATCTGCGCTCCCGAGGAACCAGGCAACAAGGGGAAGATGTGTAAAGATGCTACTTCTCCTGATCTCTGTAGCCACCTTATTTTTGCTCAGATCCATGTCCTTTTCTAAAAAAAAAATAGGGAAAGTACAGGAAATAAGCACAGGCCTGTATAATGAGCAGGCCTCTACTTGGGTCCTGTTTGTACCAGGACTGAATGTCAGGCTTATTTTTCACTCACTTCTATTCTGGAGGACAAGAATCAGTAGATGGCATTTCTCCTGAGTCTAAGCCTCCTGAATTCTAAGGCCTGAGGTCACTTCTCCTGAACTACTCCAAAGGGACCCACTGTTTTCCTACATTACTCCTGTGGGAGCTTGGTCATCTGAAATATCACCCTTCTCAAATGTCATTATAATTCTTTTTCTTTTTTCTCTCTAATAGATTGAATTCCTTAGGGACAAGAAGGACTCCTTGTGGAATTAATAGTGGAATTCCACTCCCTGTGGAATAATAGCCACTAATGAGGGTTTACCTTCTGCCAGGCATTATACTAAATGGTTTACTTGTATGACTTCATTTAGTTCTCAAGACGACCTATGGAGTTGATAGTTGATCTCCATTTTTACCAAGAAGGGAACCGAGGCTCAAAGGGATTTGGGATGGCTTCTCACTCATCTCTGTTTTCCTTGTATACCTTTCTGTGTGGTAGTTTTGCTCAGTGAACACTTAATACATGTTGATTTCAGTTGTTGAATATTCATTTATTCTTTCTGGAATTATTCAGCATTTTCATTCTCCTCATAGGTACTAAGGCTTGAATCCTGAAGCCATACCTGCCTCCTTCCTTTACTTTTCATCCACTCAGATATTCACTAGGTCTGACTCCTTCATTCTTCACAGCCATACCTCCCTTTGAATTGCTAAGATTTTCACTAGAGTCTGATTTTTTAGCTCTTTATGCCCAAACAATTGCCATTAAAGCATCCCAACTCCTCCTAAATTCTGTGACATCCAAACCCCCAGTACCTCAAAATGTGATCTGATTTGGAAACAGGGCCATTATTGATGTATTTGGTTAAGATGAGGTTATACTGGAGCACATTAGCCCTAATCCAATAGGACTAGTGTTCTGAAATTTGGAAACAGACATGCATATTGGGAGAATGCTTTGTAAAAGCAGAGATGAGGGTGATGTTTCTACAAGCCAAGGAATGTCAAAAATTGCCAGCAATCACCCAGAGGTAAGAGAGTAGCATGGAGCAGATTCCTCCTCACAGCCTTCAGAAGGAGCTAGCCCTGCAAACAACTAGATCTTGGCTTTCTAGGCTCCAGAGCTATGAGATAATATGTTTATATTGCTTGAAGCCATCTAGTTTGTGGTGTTTTGCTATAGCTGTCCTAGGAAATCAGTATACTAGATGTTTCTGATATGTTGATATGATTTTTCAACCAGACTCTTATCACCTCCCAAAATTAAAACCTTCAATACCCTAAGAGTAATTATGGAAATTAAATGATTCAATATTTGTAAAATGCCTAAAGCAAGACCTGGCACATAGTAAGTGCTAGCTGCACATTGAACTAAACAAAAATACTTATTACCAAAGCAGCACTATTGGTATATGTATACATCATGATATAATTTTACATGGAATGGATATGCCAATAATATAACTGGCATATTTATCCTATGATTTCTCAGATTTCAACTGAGGTTAAGATCAGCAATAATAATTTCTCTTAGAAAGATGTTGCATCTTTGAGGCCTGTGCATGCCCCTACATCTTCACACCTTAGGTCACTGGCACTCCTGTGACACACCGTTGGGACTCAGCATGAGTTCCCATGATACAGATCACAAGGAAGGAGTTTGGACAACTGATTACTCTTAGTTATCAGTGCATTTTCAGCAGTAACATGATACTTCCTTTGGTTTATGCATGAGCAACAGTGAAGATGAAATTCAAGCAACTACCACTTGGGATGCAGAAACCTCACAAAATTAATACTGTGCACAGATGCCAAGTATGAGTATTTACTATCTGCTGGGCACTCTACTAAGTGGTTTATCTGCATTACTTCGTTTAATTCTCATGAAAATCCATGGAGGTTTACCATGAAGAGAACTGAAAATTGGAGGAATTGAGTATTCTGCTGTAGAACACACACCTTTTGTTGGTGGCAAAGCTTATGCTTAATCCTGGGAAGTCTGATTCCAGTGCCTACCCTCCCAACCTGAGTGTTTTGTTACCTTTAGAAAACTTACATTTTCTTCTGAAAGGCAGCATGCAGAAAGCCAACTATTTTATACCTATATATGTAGTTTAAAGGATACTTATAGACATCCATCAACAAACAGAAGTTTGCCAGTGCTCTAGAAGTTTCCTTGCATTCTGTCTGATTATGTGACTTCTGGCACTACCTCCTTACCTGCACGAAGCACCTTCTGATGATCCTGGTGACCATTTCCTTACTCATTTGCATTTTTTCATCTATGCTTATAGCCTGCAACAGTACTGACTCAATTCCTCCCTCCCATTCTTCTTTTCTATTTTATTTGTTCCCCACAGCACCCTGTAATGTGGTTATTTAATACTTTAAGTCATAAGGCATTTTCTACCATTGTTAATATTGTGTTCAATACTAATTTCTCTATTCAACACATGTCTACTAAACACACAATGTGGCAGATGTAGATTCTATATATAGTCAGCCTGCTTATCCACTGGTTCTGTGGTTCCTTTTTCTTTTCTCTCTTCTCTCTTTCCTCTTCCCTCTTCCCTTTTCCCTATTCCCTCTTCCCTCTTCCTTCTTCCCTCTCCTCTCCTCTTCTCTTCTTTCTCTTTCTCTCTTTTACCTTATATTTGGAGCCTTTTACAGTAGAGGTTCTGATCTCATTTCTCATTGTTTTCCTACTTTGACATGGTCCTATAACTTCTGGTTTATGTGTATGACCTACAGTATGCTATATACACTGCTTCTTTCTTCGTATTTGTTCCAGTAAATTCCACCCCCCATCCTTAAATTCACCCTTTTTTATAGCCTGCCCATCTAGTGGTACTTTTATAGTGAGTTTCCTTGTAGAGTATCCTTCTTCCCTGAACTACTCTAGTCCTTGTATTTATTCCATGCATTTTATGTGTTCTTCACAGCACTGTGTAATGCTATTCCTTAATACCAAAAGTCGTAAGGCATTTGCTATCATTGTTGATAGGTTGTTCATTATTAATTTCTCTATTTAGTACATCTATTAAGTGCACATTGTGACAGATGTACATTCTGTATATAGTCATCCATCTCATCCACTGGTTCTGTATCTGCCGACTCAACCAACTGTGAGCAAAAATACTGTGTTCTGTATACAGGAAGATCTGTGATACATGAGTATCTAGATTCCACCAACTGTAGACCAAAATACTGTATTCTGGGTAAGTGCGGTGCTGTGTGCCTGTAGCCCCAGCTATTGGGAATGTTGAGGCAAGAGCTCAGGAACTAGAGCCTAGGAGCTCAAGACCAGCCTGGGAAATATAGTGAGACCCTGGTTTAAAGAAAGGATGGAGAATTGGTATTGAATTATCACTTGGGGTTATATAGGTTCTGGAAATTAGATTACTTTTTTCTTCCTTTTATTTTTTTATTTTCTATGTGCAATGGGACACCACTGTGAAGTTTAAAGAAAGGGAAGGATATACTTTCACTTACTTGTAAGATATTGCCTCATATTTTCTTTTAACTTTTAACGTACATGTCTTTCGCCGTAACTAGAGGTTCAGTCTTTGGAGCTGCTTCACTGTTGATGCTGCTAATAGTTTAAAGCCCTGTGTGGATACTATTTCACAGCTGTAATTATACCAACAGTTTATTTCAGTTTTTAGCAATGTCAAACTTTTCTGAAAGCACTGAGTAGACTCAAGAACCCATCAATTTGGCAAAGTTTCAGTTGGACAACTGAAGTACCTTTATGTGGCTATTATGCTGTCAACAAACATGACCTGCCTCGTGAACAACCCAAGAAGTGCCAAAACACTTGTTAGTTGTTCAAAATCTAAAGTGTGCCTTCCTTGCGATTAGGGATAACTTGATGAGACTTGAATTCTGACTGACCTTTCATGCACTTCTCAAAGCAAGACATGCAGAGCTGGGGAGAAGAACTGAGGTTTCTGATAAAATCTGACAGACATAGCCATCATTTTTCCAGTGAAATTTTCTAGGGACTTTGTGCATTTCATCTCCATACGCTATGTGCTTCTGGGAATTTTAAATGGGCAAAGCAACTGTTGAGAACTGAAAATGAACCCTAGCTAGATTTATCACTGTATACAAACCTGAGACATGAACGTATAGTTGTGGGGATATGTTAATAAGAAAGAGATCCCCCTCCCCTGTTTTATAGCTGAGAGCATGCATCTCGCTAAGGGCATTTTATGAGGTTGATACTCAGATTGCTCTTTATTATCTCAATAATTAGTGACAGCATGATTTGGAAGCTGGAAGAATGGTCTATAATTCTCAAGGCAAACCAGGACAGGACATGTGACTCTTGCCTTGGGGCAGGTTCTTAGGCCCCAAGTTGTGTTCATGTATGTATAGCTAGCGAGTCAGGATTAGTTACCAGACAGGGGCCCAAGCCGCCTCAGAGGAAGCACTGATGCTGTGATCACACTCCATTACTCCTGCATGTTACTAATGAGCCACATTTCCAAGAGGGAGCACTCCCTTTAAGTATGTAATTTTATACTCACAGAATGACTTACAGATGGGTGGTACTTAATTGGCTCAGCCATCCTAGCAGCCAATCACTTGACCCTCATACTAGAGTTGTTAATGGCTTGTTGCTCCAAGAACAGTCTGAAATATGTGGGTCAGAAGATGCTTTGAAACAATTGCACTTAAAATGTTTCCCCGAAGATGGAGTTTTAGGAAGTGTTCCAGTTGTCTGGCACTTGCTCTTCAATGAGAAAATCACAGATGTTTTTTAGGTGTAGTGCTGTGATATGATAGTGAACAAGACAGTAAGGGGCACTGTTTTTATGGGACAATCTGGGAGACAGAACACACACACACACACACACACACACACACACACACACACACACACAGGCATGCACAAAGAAATTCAGAAAAGTTGTATTTAAGGACCATGGAGTAAACCAGTAAGAAGCTGAGACTATAAAACAAGCAAATAACCCAATAAAAAATATAGTGTTTGACCTAATTCAGGCAATCAGAAAAGGTTTCAATGAAGAAGCAAGCTATTTGTAGAGACCTGAAATAAAAATAAAAGGAGTTAGTGGTAAAAATATTGGAATGGAGAGGTGAGAGCCTTCCATGCAAAGAGAACAGCAAACCCAAAGGTGAAAGAGACCTAGATGTGTTCTAAGAACTGAAAGTGTGCTTGAGTGTATTGACTCCATAGGGGAGAAAGAAAGAGTGTAATAAGATGGACATAAGGAACGTCTTAGCCAGGGGAAGATGTCTGGATTTAATGCTAAATGCAGTGTTCAGCCACTGAAGGTATTTAAGTAGGAGGAAGTATGATCAGACTAGGGTTTTGGGAGGCATGAATATTTCCTTTGCATTTCTAACTCTACTTGGCATGTTGATATAACTTAGAGTCTGTTCTCAGATTTCAAATTTTCTTCCTCTCATACCACTTATTCTAATATTTATTGAGTGCCTACTATTTGCTATGTAGTAACTATGGACTCATAGAGGAGGTCCAAACTTACTGGTTTTGATGGGGGGGACACAAAAACAAAAAGCTTCATATTTGGGACTTAATGTTTTCTTAAGCTGAAATTCAGAGACTTGAGGAATTCAAAGGGAAGCAAGTCCTTGCACCTGACAGTCATGGGAATTTCCTTAAAGAAGTTACTGTGACCCTTCCACTCCAAGATTCCATATTAATCAGCAGATTTTAACACTTAAGTGCTTTAGAGGCATGGCTACAAAAGCACCATATAAATAATGCAGTGTGTGTGTGTGTGTGTGTGTGTGTGTGTGTGTGTGTGTGTGTGTGTGTGTGTGCTTAAAGGCAGGTAGGTTCAAATAACTAGAAATGAGAGAAGCAAGGTGGTAGTGGCACATGCCTGTAATCCCAGTGCTTGGGAAGCTGAGATAGGAGGATTGTGGGTTGGAGACCAGCCTCAGCCACCTAATGAGACCTTGTTTCAAAACAAAAAGTAAAAAGGGTTGGGGGTGTGACTTGGTGATAGAATACCCCTGAGTTCAATGTTCAATCTCGAGTAACACACACACACACACACACACACACACACACACACACACACACGAAATAGTCTCACAGAAATTCCATAATTATAGAAAGTAGGAAGAGACAAGGTATTTCAAATTCTCCACATTAAAAACTACAGAACACTAAAGGTTTAAACTACTAACAGATTTCAGAAGAGAGCTGGGAGGATCACAGGGCTTACTCAAGGGGATTGTTGTTGTTATTTGTAATGACTTAAAGTCTTCTTCATTGTGTCAACTATAAACTTGCTTTCTAAAAATGATAAAGGATGGGCTTCCTGCTATCATAGAGTGAAACGTATGTGCCTAGGGCATAAAGACTTATTTTCACCTTCACTCTTATCTTGGAGAAACAGTCTGCTGACTGTATCACCCTTTGTCTAACCCGGGCTTAGTGCTGCTGCAGTTGTTGCTAAAGCCAAGAGGAGAGAGGGCACTGGAGATCCCTTAACTGCCACAGGCATAAGCCATTATCTTCACCCTGTAAAAAATTGCCCGATTTCTTCTTTTGATAAAACTAGACATGAGTTTAAAAACATTACTTAAAAACATAAGCCTCAAATACCTAAGTCCTTACTTCTCCTCCTTTATCATTTGCTGGTGCCTTTGAGAATTGGAGGTGGGGGGAGGTACCTGCTTGTAGTGAAATGCACTTAAAGAGAGGGAAATGCTAGATTTCATTTTTGAGGCAGAGTTGATAGAAGCATTATCTCTGGAGGGCTTATTTAATCAAGAGCCTGAGCTGCTGAAGCAAGCAGAGATTAAGAGATGAGAAAAGGGTTACATCCAGGTACCCAGGCATGCTGCACAGGTAAGGCCTGTTTTGACTTCCCTGTGCTCTGGCTCTCTTAGTGCCTGCTCTTCCAGATGGACCACACGCCATTCTCAGTGGCAAGGGGACAATTTCCTAGGTGCCTTCAAAGTTCAATTTGAACACCTCAGCAAAGCACACATACTCTCTGCCCTCCATCCCAACCAATTTTCCCAGCCTGCCCCTACCTACCTTCTATGACTTTCACCCAGGTGAAATCTGTCCCAAGCTCTCCATCATTCTGCAGACTCTCTTGCATGCACCTCTGTCTATGCCTTTGTTCATGACATTCTTATCACATTAAGTGGTCCGACTGATGTGATCATTTTTAATTTTAATCATAATTTGTGTAATCAACTTTTACACAATCCTATTTAGATCATTACCACTTATTTTCTGTTCTCATAGATTGTGCTTCCCCTGCCTAGTTTTTAACAATTTCACATTCCCTTCTGCATTCTGGTTGTGTTTCTATACCCCCTCCTCTTCAGATTGTCAGTTCCTAGAGAACAATGAAGCATTTTAATCACTATGCCTCTTTCATAAACACCCAAAGAACACTTATTGAGCACATCCTAATGGGCGCCAGAGAAATAGAGAGAAGACATATACAATCTCTGTTCTTGTGTTGTTTATACTTGGTAGAGAATAGCAGTAAATAAGACACATAGACAAACAGAAATAATTGCAAACTGTGATAAACACAAGTGAACAAAAAGCTTTGGGATAAGAGACTTTCTGGGAAGAAGGGTGTTCTGTTGGACAGGCTTTGGAGCAGTTCTCTTTGTGGTGGTAGCCAGGGGAATGAGAAGGGGCTGTGTGGCAGGCCTAATGGAACATTCTGGAGAGTAGGATCCAAGATGACAAGGCATGACATTCCCAACATCAGAAGTCATTTTACCGTAAGGAGAGAGAGGTGAGAGGGCTGGACAGGTAGGCAGGAGCCAGATTATCAGGACTAGGAATTTGGACTCTAAGTGCAGTGGGAAGTTGTTGAAGGCAGGAATATGATGCTATATGAGTTAATGTAGGTATCTGTTAAATCAAGCCATCTCTTCAAAACAGTAAGGCTTATTTACTATACTTGAATATTAATAGTCTGTTTCTTCATATGAAACATTTGCAGAGTGTTTGAAGACTCAATGAGTAAAATTAGGAAACCATTAAAAAATAAAAGAATACTTAATTCAAAATTTTCATGCTTATTGTCTTGGCCAGTTAGTTTTAATTGTCTCGTTTTTAGTAATTTATGAAAAAGGTTTTGCTAAACATTCTTCTAGTATAAATGGAACATTGGAAAATGGGGCAATATGTGTTTGTGTGTGGTATCCCTTTAATTGAATTCATAGAACACATTTTTTAAAACTACAGTAGCGCAATATCTTGTCCTTATAATTAAAATCTCTTCCCTTTACTCTATTTCTTGCTTCATCTAGGGTTACCTCTCATAAATGCAAGAAATTCTTATATTTTTCCAAGCAGAAGTCTGTTCATACCTGGGAGTAATTAATTTAACATTTTCAAATTTCTTTGTAGAGTGAGAGACCTTTGCTGGTCTTTCCTCCAGTTACAATAAATAAGTGACATGGTACCTGGTTTCCATATAGCATTAAAAAGGGGGATGGATATGTGATAGAAATGACAACTCTCAGACCCAAATTGGGGGGAGTCTAAAGAACAAATTTCATGCTTAAAGAGATTCAATTCTATTGCTTTTAGAAAAGTTTTCTGATAATAATTCAACTTGAAATAATGCAGCAAATTTATATTGGTAGCCAACTATTTGTAGATGAAAAGATTGAAAATAGTTCACACAATGAAACTCAACTATAAGGCAAACTGACATAAACCAAATGTTCATGATAGATCCACCTACTCATCACACACAGAAGGGGCTCTGCAACAGTGGGAGTCTAGTCCATCTCTAATTTTATTCTGTCATATTGGTACACATTCTGATTAGATTGGAGACGGAGTAAATGCTTCAATTAACTTGAACGTATAACTACTCCAGGATGGATTTCTAGGTTCAAGGTCCTCTGGGAGGAAAATGAGCTGTTTAATTTAACAAGTTTGATTGATGGTGAAATTTATCACAAAATCGGCTTGCTAAAATCTCCACAGTTTTTGAAAATAATTTTGTAATGATAACTACTGTAAGAGGTGACATTATTAGATGCATATTAATAGCATTTCAGCATCTTATAAACTAATTCAGTAAAATTGACTTCTACCCAATTCTGCCATACCCACTTTATTGGCAACATTTCATCTGTGGGTTGTTGTTGAGACATTTTTACTGTTTACCAGATGGGGTAAGAGTTTTACATAACTTAAAACATCTGCTCGCCTTGCAGTCCAATATGATCATCTATTTATATTTTTGAATTATATTATCCATTTCCTTGAAAATGCTTTCAGAAGGACAAGTTTACATGATATTTACCAAAGACATTTAACTTTTCCCTCTTTTTTTTTGTCATATTTGTCTGCTACTGGGATAAGCCATATTGTGAGTCACAAAAATAGTGAAATATTTAGAGATATATGAAATATTTGATTTCATAAATTAACTGTTGTTAATGTCACCTCTGCTTTCATATACACACCTGTATATAATCACTTCAATGTAAATACAAAATACAGAAAGTAATTTTTGATTGTGCCAAGGGTCTGATACACACAAAAAGTCTTCAAAAACTACGCTGCGAATAAAGGTGATACTTAAAGTATTAAAAAAGGCTATGTCAAAGAGAAAAAGAGCTGGGCATATTGGCACACACCTGTAATCTAAGTACTTGAGAGTCTAACACAGAAGGATGGCAGGTTTGAGTCCAGTCTCAGCAATTTAGTGAGACCCTCAGAAATTTTTTGAGAACCTGTTTCAAAATAAAAAATCAAATAGGGCTGGAGATCTAGCTCAGAGGTAAAATGCCCCTGGGTTCAATTTTCAGTACTGGGGGGGGGG
>PVLC010041895.1:0-13195 GCA_004027655.1 Graphiurus murinus
TGCCAGAGTGGGTGCTGTTCTGAGCTCCTGAAGCTCATCTCTACCCCTTTGGTGACTTATCTTGCTGCCACCTATAGAGGGAAGCTCCTTCTGCTTCTGGTCAAACTCAAATTTTGTACTAAAGTCAGGAAAAAGCTGGAGAGGCAGGGGCTACAAATTGCCATGGAGAAAAATTCAAACAGATAAGTATCTCTCCATGCTACAAGAACCCACTTAACCAGCATAGATGGGAGAAGTAAAATTTCCCTGACAGACACCTATTGATCAGCCAAGGGAATGGCTTCTTGATTGATTTTCCTCTACTCCTCCTTAGAAGTTTGTCCTTCACAGACAGAGCTTTCCCACAGAGGGTGAACACTGTTAAATAAGAATTGTTCAGGTTTTTTTTTTTTTTTTTTTTTTTTTTTAAGATGCTCAGTGACTGAGTGGTGACAAAGGTGGTTAGTTTGAATATTCTCCTAGCTGTCAGGTTCTCAGCATGAAAGCTTCCTGGAGCCAGTTTTTGAAATGCCTTTGGAGAGAGTGAACTCAGGCTTCATGTAATTAAAATTTCCAGGGTTGGCTGAACTGCTCTGCATTGCCAAATCCTGCCCTTCCAAAGGGAATGTATTATCATATCTGCCCTATCAGACTCTCCTCTTCATTTATATTAATGGCCTCCCCATCTTCCCTGTTGCTTGTCACTGCAGTTCAGCATCATTTGACCTTTTCCTCTGCTCTAAGTTCACTACATGCTTTTCAGTCATTGGTCATTTTTGCTTCTAAACCACAGTGTACCTATGTGCCTCCTCTCTAGTCTCATTTCTACCACCCTAGTTTCAAGTCCAAGCATTCTTGCCTGGAGTGTGGCATAGCCTCCTGGCTGTCTTGTTTTCATTCTCTTTTTTTCATTCACCATTCACTCCTGGCCAGATTACCCAGAATCTAGTTGTCATGCTCCTAATCAGAGATTTCCCACTGTATCCTCAAAAGAAGCCAGCTTCTCCAGCTGTTGATATTTTACACTGTGTCCAACATCTAGGATTTAATGGGTGAAAACTAAGATCTCACTGGAATCTTACTGACCTCAGCTTCAAACCTGCAAACGTTCTGTAACCTCCCTGAGCTGTTTCCCCAGCAGTATTTGTGCACAGCTTAGAAGATGCAAGCACTGTGCCTGGAATGTAATACCAGTCTGCTGTGACTGCTATGTTTTTTCATTCTCTCGAACCCATATCTTCATTTCTGGCTAAATTCTGATTGCTGTTCCTTGAACAACCCTCACACTGCCCCCTAGGTCTGTGTCTTAGTGTATGTATGCTGTCTCCTTGGAAGACCCTCACCTTCAGTCTCTTTATCCATCCTCCATAAAGAATGGATCCTCCTCCTGTTTCTATGCCTTGCTCAAGCGCCACTCGCGTAGCAGTTCACTACATCCTCCTGGGTGTTTTCCCAAATGTCACATCTCTGAACCAGATTGTTAGCTCCTTGAATGGAGAAACCTGGTCTTGTCCATCTCTTTATTCCCTCCCACACAGCAGACCACCAGCGAATATTGGTTAAATGAATGAAAAATATATGTTGGTTGAGATTCCTCTTCCTATGCAATGATGGTGAATCCGGTCCTCTTAGGTTTAATATGTTGTCCTCTCATGGAAAAAAAGAGGAAGAAATAAGATTCATGCAGATATTTGGAAGTTCTCTGCAATGATGGAAATGTTTGATTAAGGAAGCCTAGACAGGGTCTGGTGAGCAGAATAGAAAAGGGTATATCAAAGTGATGATTAAAGTAAGAAGGAAGAGAATTTGCATTAGTGATGACCTAGCTGATGAAGAGAGACTAATCTCAGATGTAGCCAAATATCAATACCTTGGTGGCTGGAGGGGATTGGAAGCTCTGTGGATGCAGCGATTTGAAGCAATGATGCAATTCTTCCTCCTTCTCCTCCTCCTCCTACTCGAGCTCCTTCCTTCCTTCCTTCCTTCCTTCCTTCCTTCCTTCCTTCCTTCCTTCCTTCCTCCCTCCCTCCCTCCCTTTCTCCCTTCCTTCCTTCCTTGTACTGAGGATAGAACCAAGAGTGCTCTTCCTCTGAACTATACCCTCATCTCTCTTTTATTTTTGTTTTAAAATAGGGTCTTGATAAGCTTCTTAGGTTGTCCTCAAATCTGTGATCCTCCTGTCTCAGCTTTTCAAATACTAGGATTACTAGCATGTGTCACTATGCCTGGCTACAATGCTGTCTTCTAACACGTTTTTTGGCAGAGTGAAGCACCTTTTTACTTGTTTTGTACAGGGCAATTGCTTGCTATGAAGGAAAATAAGATACACAAATGTTTTAAGTGAATTTTTCCAAACATAGATGGCTAGTTTTGTTGAACTTTTTAGAAAGTATTAAAAAGCTAGATCAATAGGTTACTAATGTTTATCAATAGGTAGCTAATATGTATATTGAACACCTGCTATGTCCTTGACACTCCTTTTACTTTATCTCATTTACATCTTCACCAGGCCTTTGATGTAGGCTTTATTAACCCATTTTATAGATGCAAAACCTGTGGTTAAGGGTTAAACATCTTTTAGGTTCTGCAACTTGTATTGTCTGCTAGATTCCAGGACCTTGTTATAATTTCATCTCTCTGTTAGGTTTGCGTCTAAGGTTTTAAACATGTACTTTACTTTTCAGATGATCTTTTCCAACTTCTTTGCAGTTGTGCATGAGTGTGTATACAGATACACACACACACACACACACACACACACACACACACACACACACAGGTACCCTGTGGTGGGATTGGCCTGAATAATATCTAACTGATATTTGTTCACCTAGGAGTTATGTCCATAACATTTAGCAAATTAGGGTCATGTGCCACCACCCTCCCCAAGGTGAGTCACAGCTAGCGGTAAGGCTGAGCTGTGTTAGAGAAGTAGCCTCTGCCCTAGTGTTCTGGACTTTGAGGTGCTGACAGTGTGGTCAGGAGTCTGGACAAATGGATGCCTACATGCCAGGTGAGCATGAGGCTCTAGCCCCAGCCTCCTGCGCCTTTCCCAGATAAGCTGATGTCCTCTCTCCTGGGTCCAGGCCAGTGTGATGCTACTGCCTATTCAGAGCTGGAGAAAGCAGCAGTTACAGCTCGATCTGCCTTCTGACAGGTCCCTGCCTGACCTGCCCACCTGCCTTGCTGGCATGAATGGAGGGGGTGTTAACCAAACACTCAGGGGCTGGAAGCTGAGGGCCTACCACATCGCATTTCACATGTCAAGGAAAAAGATAGAAAGGACTATAGCTAGATGCAACTCAATCAGTAAGCTTTAAGTCCTTACTTGGGTACAGGACAGGGAGAGGATGGCAGAGGAATTTGTCCAGATCCTTGACCTCATCTCTATGGGGAAAATGTGAGACAGCACAACATTAGTCACCATTCATTCAATTGTCCCATGTTTATTCATCGAGTACCTATTATGCACCAGCTAGCCACTATGAAGTATCAGGGTCATGTTGATGAACTTAGATACCTATCTCTTGGTACCTCCATTGTCTTGGGGGCAGGCCAGTTTAACCAGGAGTGGCAGTGATATTAGGTAAGTATCTTTCTGGTTTGGAGAGGTCAGGGAAGGCTCTTTGGAGAAGGAACCTGAGCTCTCCCTGGAAGGGACCATGTGAGAAGCACAGTAGAGTGGGAACTAGCTCTCCAGGGAATGGATGTGGCCTTTTGGTGGGGTTGGGGTGCTTGCTGGCTCTTACGGATTGAATCATGTCCTTCTCAAAATTCACATGTAGAAATTAACTTCCAACGTGACTGTCTTTGGAGGCAGGGTCTTTCGGGAGGCAATTAAGATTCAACAAGGTCAGCCATGTGTGACACATGCCTGTAATCCCAGTACTTGGGAGACTGAGACAGGAAGATCACAGGTTCAAGACCAGCCTAAGCAATTTAGTGAGACTCTAAGCAACCTAGCAAGATCCTGTTTCAAAACAAAAATAAAAAAGGGTTGAGGGTATAGCTCAGAGGTAGAATACCCCTGGGTTCAATTCCCAGTCTCACACACACACACACACACACACACACACACACACACACACACACAAATTCAACAAGCTAATAAGGTTGGGGCCCTAATCTAATAGGACTGGTGTCTTTATAAGAAGAGGAGGCTATGTGAGGATTTAATGAGAAGGCTGCTCTTGGCATGAGGAGCGAGGCCTGAGTACACAACCCCACTGACACCTGCATCTTGGATGTCCAGCCTCCAGATCTGAGACAATCCATTTTTTATTTAAGCCACCTAGCCTGTTGTGTTTCTTTATGCAGCCCAAGCAAACTAATACATGGGTGGAGAGTGGGAGGGGTGGCTGAAGGCAGCTTGCCTATAGTGACCTGGACTGTAAGCTCCCAAGGACACACATGAGACCTGGTCTCCACCACACAGCAACCTGGAGTCCCCAGGTCCTGATAGGAGGCCAAAGTAGTGATATGGGCATCGGGTGATATGTTTTTACTCAAGGGTGAGGACAAAGGGCAGGGAAAAGCAGACACAGGTATGAAGGGAATAGCATTTGAGGAATAGAATTGGATAAGCATCTGGGTGTGGCCGACCCCCATTCCAGGTGGCATGAATCCCTGATGTTAAGATTCAGAGCCTCACCTCTGTGTCTGGAACAGTGGTACCCGATGGCCCAGTGGCTCTTTGGCTTGTGTCCTTTGAATGCCCCTGGGTGCACTGTGACCTGCACCTGTCACAGGAGATCAACTGATGCTGTCTCCATTTGGTGGATGAAGTGTGTGAGGCACAGGTAGGTAAGTGACCTACCCACGTTCACATAGCTTGTTAATAACCAGAGGGGACAAGGAACTCTGGTCCCTTTGCTCCAGCTTGGGGTTGCTTTCCAAGCAATAAAACAGCCGCCCTCAGTCAGCAGTGACAAATGATGTTTTATTATCTTAGCTTAATTTCAATGGAAGAAGATTTAGCATTTTAAAAATCTGATTTTAAGGATGCTGGAAATTTTGAGTTTGTTTCAGTTCTTTTGTTTGTTTGGTTTGGGTTCCTAAAGTTGCTAGAAGTTAGTTGAAGAATAAATAATCCAGGCACCTCATAGGTATCTGCTCTCCATTTATTTGAAAGACTTATACTTTGCATGAAGGCAGCTATGAACATTAGTAAACTGAATTTACTTGAGCCTTCCAGTTCTGTACTACACTGACTTTCAGAAACCAAATTACTGAGTCCTCAGCACCAAAGAGGATGGGATGAGATAATGAGAGATTGTAAGAAGTACCAACTCTCCTGCTGGCATCCTGTGAAGGAGTCAGGGTTGGCCCAGTTACCAAAGCCCTTTACCCACTTGATCTCTTTATATGTCACTTTTTCCTGTTGGTCTGTATGGTTTCACCATAAATCCTGCCTTAAACTACCTACAGTATGGTTTTAACCCAGGGTGGGGGTGGGGTGGAAAGAACAGCAATTTCACCTAGGTTGTTTGGTATTTGTTAATCACAGACCTTTGCGATTTGATTACCTTAGATAATTTATTTAAACTTTCTAGTCTCTGAATCTTCATAGCAAAATTTAGGGTCCAATAAAATAATGAAATTGGGACTAGGGGGTATAATGCACTTGAAGTACTTAATACACAACTCAGCACACAGTCACATATTAAATGATATCCAAAATGATTCTTATCATATGCTCCTTTCTTGGCAGTATCCCTATCAGTGGCATATTTGGGGAATAAAATACAGCTGGGAGGTGGAGGAGCTGCTACTAGTTCATTTGGTTTTACTTCTTTGGTTAACTGAAGGTCACATGAAATTCCTTCTGGTTTAAACTTCTGTTACTGCACATCTTCCTAAAAGAAAGTCTGCTTTTCTGTCTTGGAAGTACAGTTAATGAAAGCAACCAAATCCTCCTTTGTGTGGTATTTCTGTAGGAGCTACCTTGACTTCAGCATTCTGCACATTAAATTGCAACTTACAGGACTCTGACATGTAGGGATTTGGCTAAACCTTTTGTGTGAGTCTAAGACACCTCTTGCAAGTTACATTTTTACTTGAATATTTTTTATGGATTTCATTTGTTTCACTTTGTGGCATCCTGGAAAACTCCAGCACCAAGGGGGGGGGGAGATCAGGTTACTTAGAGGTGAGTTCCAATTAATCAAGGTTTTCTAAAACCCATCCTAGGTTACTTTACTCCTGAGGCTTAGATCAGATTCTTCCATGCCTGGGGTTTGAATCAAAATAATGACATCTCTGACTCCCATCCTCAGGGCATTAATTTTTAATCTTCCTTCTCTTTGGGATAATTAGAAAGAGAGAGAGATGTGGGGGTTGGGAAGACAAATGGGATGAGATCTGGATGGCAGAGCAGGAGTGGATGTTTTTACGATGAGCCTCTTCCAAAGACAGGGAGCAACACTGAAAGCTTGCGGCTACATTCCAAGTCCATCTATGGGGAGGAAGAAGAAATAAGGATTGGGACTGGGCAAGTGGCTGAGGAAGCCAGTTGGGGATGGTTCCCAACATGGGAACAAGGGTCATTTGGGGAATGAGGCAAGCTGCACAACTGTGTGTGTTAGGGAGGCTGAGAAATATGCTTGGGTGCACGTGGGGGATATTTTCCCTGGGATGAGCTGAGTAAGTAAAGATCAGGCTACTCAGAGCCATGTCCATTCCCAGTATCCACACTTTCTGGAATCTCTAGGCTCACAGTGGGACTTCAGGGACAGGAATCAACATCTTAGTCACAACTGGCAGGATCCTCCATCCTTCATCTTTGTGACGCTTTTACAGAGATACCAATCCGGACGTCTGAGGATGTAGCACCTACATATTCAGAATCCAGGCTCCTGTTGGCTTCCTAGGTGGGTGAGGGAGGCTCCTGTAGGGCCCACCAAAGGAGAGAGTGTGGCTAAGAGGCTCCCTGAGTGTGCATGATTCTTTCTCTCTTTTCCTCCGATGGTTATAATTTTAAAATGCAACAAACAAAACTCAGCAACATGAAAAAAAATCTTTCTAAGAAATAAAAAGTAGAACAAATAATTGTAGTTCCCAGATCCTGTTCCTCTTACATGTGTAAACCTGCATGTGACTGATTGCTTAGTCTCACTCTTTCGCTGGCCATTCAGTTTTACATTTGTTTCTGTATTCGGGACACGTATTACAGAGTGACAGCACCTAGCAGAGGATCAGTATATGTTTGTTGAACGAATGAGTGAGAGCCAGCATTCTGAAAGGGGGCAGGGGAGAAGGGGAGTTAGTACTCTCTGAGCTGGACTCTTGTTGACACAAAGCAGTACCATCTTAGAAAGGGGAAGGTTTTCATTGTCTTTGATTCTGTGGTGGAAGAGACAGTGTCTGGGAACACTGTTTAGAAGTGGCTGTCCTGCATTTGTGAGCTTTTTAGGTGTGTCATCTTTAGGGGAATTCTGCACTGTGAGGACCCAGTCTTATTATTGTGAGTCTATTATTCTCCCATCCCCAGCAGAGATGCGCCTTTCCCTTTTCAGTTTCCATGGGTCCATGGTGACGGGTGACCTAGAAGGTCATTTCATTGATGTCTGCGTGGGCTGATCATTTATAGAGAAGAGATAAGAGGTGAGGCGGTAGCTCAGATGTGCCCAAAGGCGGTGCACTGAATAAATAAGTGCAAAATATGCCCTTACATGTTGCAGCACAGTGGGACAAATTTTGAAAGCAAGTAATGAGGAGCCTGTGTTCCTGAGGGGGAGGGAGTATCCTGTTGAAGTCCACGTGACATTCTGAAGTGGAGATCAACGCTGTGGCCACTGATTCAGGCTTTTGCCTGGGCCCACCCAGAAGAAGGGTATGGTGTTAGGTTTGTAGGGTTATTTTTCCAGCTGATGGTTGTAGAAAAATGGGAATGACCTTTGAGAGAAGCAGTTTTGAGCACAGAGATGCTGAGTCAGGTTGGTTTTGTTGAGTGTCAGCTAGACCTCAGGAAGGGCAGAAAAGGAGGCAGTCCGAGGCACTGGCCGCTTGTGCCTCTGTAGCTGCCGGGGCATTTCATTGCCTCTCTTGCAGCATCAGCTCCTGCCCTTTCTTCTCAGCACTCTTCCTCCACTGCTCCTCATGGTTTTCCCTCTTCTCTCTTAAAGTCAAGGCTGACACTCATTAGCCCCACCTGCAATCACCACCCACCTATCTCTTTCAACTTCATTGTTCACTGAGAACTTCCTTCTGTTTGTTTTGGGTGCTGAGGGTTGAATCCAGGAGCATTCTATCTCTGAGATACACCCCCAGCCCTTTTTATCCTTTATTTTGAGACAGAGTCTTGCTAAGTTACTGAGGCTCTTGCTAGGTTGCTGAGGTTGGCCTTGAACTTGCAATCTTCCTGTCTCAGCCTCTCAAGTACTGAGATTTCAGGAATGTGCCACCACACCCAGATCCCTCTATTTTTCTGTTTGTAGCCACAAGATTAGCCACAAGATTGTCAGATTGGCCCATCTTGTCTTGTCAGGACTAGAATCTTCCGACTGTGTTCTGGACCAAACTAGTCAGGCTCCTCGGAACCATGTATTCAGCTAGATCTCAACCATGGCTCCTGTCTTGGCAAGAATCCTACTGTCAGTTTAGTGAGAATTTCCCTATCTTTCATATCTAATTAAGTTCCTCATACTCTACCTTTGATGTGTAAATCCCTGGCCTGCCTTTAGCAAGAATCCTGTTAGGTCAGTTTAGCAAGAATCCCCCATTCTTGATTTCTCCTTTTAGTAATTTTCCTTCCACAGACCCCTTCACTCTGCTTGTTGGCTATAAATCTTCAGCTGTCTTTGTTGAACCTGATCTCTTTCCCCTATTTCAGTATCTCTATTGGGATAGTGTTAGATACAGTCTTATTGTTTTAACAAGTGTTGGAATTACACACACACACACACACACACACACACACACACACACACACACAGCTGTTCCAGAGAGATAGGTCCGTCTTTGGATGGGCTACTGTTGAGTTCTGTATCCATCCCTGGGCCAACGAATGATGGCTAACATAGGACAGGATCACATGGTGTAGAACCCAGCCTTTGAGGGTGGATTTCTCAGAAGGATGCAGGAACAGACAGGCAATGGTTGGCCTTTCTAATGAACTGGTTACAGTTTGATGGGAAGAGACTAACAGGCTGGTGAACCAGCAGCCCTCTCTGGGGTGGGTGGTCCAGGGATCGATGAGGTCATCTGGTGAGTGTTCGTCTTCCTCATTGGATCGGCTCACAGCCCAATGGAGCAATGAGGCATCCCATGAGTAATTAAACAGATATCTACCAAGGCTCCTGAAGTTGACAAGTGGAATATATCAGAAAAGATGGAGCTTTAAACAGTGAAAAACAGAAGCCATAATGGTAAGCAGGAAGAACTTTGGCCATTAGAACATTCTGGGTTTCAATCCCTGCCCCTTAACATGTTTTGGATTTTGTATCTTTGGAAAGTTTCTTAACCTTTCTAAACCTCACTGCCTCACCTACAGAATGAGGGTATTAATGGTTTCTACCTTGTAGAGTTATGTTGAGATACTGTACGTAAAGTATTCAGCACAGTACATGGAGTAATGTGTTGGTGCTGACCCAAAGTGAGTCTATTACCTTTATCTGTCTCTGAGCTCATGCTGAGCCCTGACAATTTGCATCTTGTTATTGAGATCTTAATGGCTCTAAGGCCACCATCCCTTGTCTATGGAATTCTGAAAAAGTCACACCTTAGAGAGACTTGGTTTCTGCTCCCAGCCTGCTACCTCCTAGAGCAACAGCTATGACTGGGTGGGTCACATCCTGTCCTTGGACCCCAGTGCCCTGCTGGATTGGCATGCAATTCCTTTTCTGCTTGGACTAGCCTTTGCTGGTATTGAGATATGGGTTGTTTTAAGGGGGACACCTTTGCCTGGAGGGCAGGGCAAGTTCCCAGCTGTACGATGTCTTCCTCCCTGGATGCCTGGAGCCATGGTGCCCAGTGCAGGGAGCCAAGTCATCCTGAAAATAGAAGTCAAGGGGGCTCAGCTACATGAACAGGTGAAGCATGCACTCTCTCCAGTGGCCATCAATCACCAGCAGGGCCCAGGTAGGGCAGCAGAGAGGGAAATGGCAAATAAGTGTTTGCATTACTAGAACCACATGAACCTATGGTAATTGAAAAAAAAAAAAAATCTAATTTCTGCTATGTCCCTGGAGTATCTTCCCATTTGGATTCCTATAGTGTTTCCAAATATTATCAACAAAACTGAGGAGGCAGACAGGATTCACTTGCTGGAGCTGAGTGGTGAGGAGGGTCTTCAGGCTCTAAGAACGATGCCTAAAGATCATGGTTCCCAGCTAGGTCAGGAGGAAGGGGGGTGGGTAGGAAGACCATGAATGAGGCAGTGTACATTGAGGCGGGGAGGGGAGGAGGAGGGAGTGGACTGGACATAGCTGAGGACTGTGACCCAGGTGTAGGTGGTATCCTTGCACCTTTAATCCTTGCTTCAGCAGCATGCAAGTGGGGGAGTACTGTGTTCTCATTTTATAGACAGCAAAATAAAAGCTCAGAGGAGTTAGATAACTTTATTGTGATTCCAACAGCTGTAGAAAGTAGACCCGTGCCTAGAAGCCAGCTCTGCGTGGCTGCAACGCCTATGTTCTTTTTCACCACATACTATGATCAGACATTAATACACGCCACATTATTATTGTTACTTTATATTTGTCTTTGTTTTTTGCCATACTGGGGATCGAACCTAGAACCCAGATTCAATTTTGCATGCTAGGCAAGTACTTTACCATTGAGCTACATTCCCAGCCCTATGTCTATATTAAAATTGACTCACTAACAAAAAATGTAGCCTTAGCCTTATCACAGGCATAACATTAATGTAATCCTGAGTTTGAGGTGCTATTTTTTTCTAATTCATATGAAAGTAAAATTCTGGTTATAAGTTTTTAAAACTTCACCAGTGTACTACCTAAAATGATGTATACCACCAGGAGTACACAGATTTCAATATGCAAAACATTGCTCTGCAGCACAAATAGCAATATTACAGCAACTATAGCAGCATGTTTTATTATTGAGCATCACCATGTGCCAAGCATGGTGTAAAGCATCATGGTGCATGGAACACAGCCGTGCAGTTAGACCTGGCTCTGATCTTCCAATCTGCTGCTTTTTTGACACGTGACCTTGAGCAAATGGGTTATCCTCTCTGTGCCTTGGTTTCCTCATCTATAAAATGGGATAATACTAGTATCTACCTCCCAGAGTTGTTTTGGGAACTAAATAAGTTTATAACACTTAGAAAAGGGCCTGCCACATATTAAGTGCAATGAAAGTACTAGTTAGTATTCATTCATTCATCCATTCAATTATTTGACAAATAATTAATATTTGATACTTTGTATACCAGCCCTGTTCTATAATCTTTGTAAAACTCTGATGATGTGCATCTTCCTTTGAAAGATGAGAAAACTTAGGTTGAGTTGTTTCTTTCAAGGTCTCCAAGCTAATACACGATGAAACTGAGATCAAATCCAGGTGGGTCTAAAGCTCTACTACTCTGATCCGTTTCTGGCTATAACACTCCTGACGCCAGCCATGAGGGCTTTTTCCGCCTTGCACTGAGCAGTTCTCTGGCATCAGCCGGGTATCTGACTGTTCAATTTAGTTTTAACATTCTCTCCTTGGAGTTTGCATCAGATCCCACCAGACTGCCTCCACCTCAGATGCCAGTCACAACTCGCCTGGGCCACCCCATGTTTCTGACTGGCTGTCAACTAGGGGTTTCCACGACTGCTTCTTTTGATTGGCTCATCTCTTAGAATGGCTCACAGAACTCAGAAAAACAGTTTACTAACCTTTGCTAGTTTATTATAAAGGCTACAATTCAGCCCATAGAAGAAAGATGGAGAGTAAAGTGTGTGAGATGGGGCACAGAGCTCCCACATCTGCTCCAGCTACGCAAACCCACCAGCGCCTAAGTATTCTCCAACTCAGAGCTCTTCAGTCCCCAGTGTTTGTATTTTTTCCTCTTTTTTGTGGTGGTATTGGTGATTGAACCCAGGAGTGTTCTACCTCTGAGCTACACCCCAGCCCAATTTTATTTATTTTTTATTTTGAAACAGTCTCACTAAGTTGCTGAGGCTGACCACCAACCTGTGATCCTTTTTCTCTGCCACACCCAGTTGTGTTTAGGATTTTTATGGACATTCCATTATATAGGCATGATTGGTTAAGTCGTTGATTGTTGGTCATTCACTCAATCTCCAGCTCTCTCTTTTCTCAGAGATTGGGAAGTGGGGCTGAAAGTTCCAACCTTCCCATCATATGACTGGTTCCTCTGGCAGCCAGTCCCTACCCAGAAGCTATCTAGGGGTCCACCAAGAGTCATCTTAGTATCAAATAACAAAATAAAAATTGCAAACAACTAACATAAATAATAAATAACAAAAGACAATCTTCTTTCCGCATCACTTAGGAATTTCCGAGGGCTTTAGAATCTCTGTGCCAGGAGCCAGGGGCAGAGAGACAAAATATATAGTTCTCATTATATGGCAATATCATGGAAGCCATAGCTAGTACTTTTATCTTCTCTGCCACTATTGCTTCCCCGTGAGAGGAAGGCCATTTCCTGGCAGAGGGATGCCCACCCATTTATTCCTCAGATGCATGGCCAGACTTCATCTTCTCAAGCCAACTGAGCTTTGCCTGGCTTTCAGCAGCTAGTGTCACCCTGCCTGTGCTGTCTTCCAAATATGATTCCATTTATGTGCAAGCTTTGGCTCCTGCAGCTTGTCAGCATCTTTGTGTTCCCACTATGTCTGCCTAGAGCCCAGGAGCCCCTGCACACAGTAGAGGTCAACATTTGTTGGAACACGGGATCACGAGGAGGGTGCAGGGACTTGGAACTGACAGATGCCAGCGTAAGAGTGCAACAATCATCAGCACACATGAACATCTTGTGTTGCGAGTAGAAGTTAGGGACTGTTTTCTCCCTCCCTCCCTCCCTCCCTTCCTTCCTTCCTTCCTTGCCTCCTTGCCTTCTTGCCCCTCTCCTTCATTCTTTACTGGGGATTGAGCCCAGGGACATTCTACCTCCTATGTATACCTCCAGTCTTTTTTGTTTTTTTATTTTGAAACTTGCTAGGTTTCTGAAGATCTTACTAAGTTGCTGAGACTGGTCTCCAACCTGTAATCCTCCTGTCTCAGCCTCCCAGGTACTGGGATTACA
>PVLC010041896.1:0-13167 GCA_004027655.1 Graphiurus murinus
TAAACGATAAGGGATTCCGTATTCACCTCCAGGGCCCTGAATGTTTGAAGACTGGAGTTACTTATGGGGGAAGTGATTACCAGGGAAGGGTCTAGTTGTACACAGGAAAGGCTTCCCATTTTAATGTTTAAATGATGAAGTACCTCCTCCTTGAAATTCATTACAGGTTGAGTATTTCTTATCCAGAATGTTTGATATCAGAGGTTTTTTTGGACTTTGGATTTTTTCCAGATTTTGAAATATTTGCATATACATAATAAAATAGCTTGGGGATAGGACCCAAGTCTTAAGACAAAATTCATTTATGTTTCATACACATCTACACACAGACTCAAGATAATTTCATGCAATATTTTAAGTAGTTTCATACATGAAACAAAGTTTCATGGTGTGGAATTTTTCCACTTGTGGCACCATTTTAATAAGTTTAGATTTTGGAGCATTTCAGATTTTTTTTTTTTCTTGTGGTACTGGGAATTGAACCCAGGAGCATTTTACCTCTGAGCTATAACCTCAGCCCTATTTTATTCTTTCTTTTGAAACAGGGTCTCACTAAGTTGTGGAGGGCCTCACTAAGTTGCTGAGGCTGGCCGTTAACTTGAGATCCTCCTGTCTCAGCCTCCCAAGTACTGGGATTACAAGTATGTGCCACCACACCTGACTTCAAATTTTGAATTTTATTTTTAAAATACTTTGATTAGTTCATTATAATTATGCATCATAGTGAGGTTCAACATGATGCAAACATACATACCCACAGGTCTTGGTGTGTTTCTTGAATTTTCTGATTAGGAATGCTGAACCTGTATTATTTTGTGCAAAACACAGAACCATTCTGTCATTGGATGTAGCTATAGATCAATATTTTGTAAAAATAATGAGAAAAAAATCAAGTTGGGAAATCATCCATCTGTGTATCTCAAATTCTTACACTAATGAAGTCAGTGTGAGGATAAGCTTAGTGTAGGAGTTGGAATAAGTTGGTTGTCCTTTAATCAATTATATTGCTGTAGCAGTCATATCATAGCTCAAGGATAAATGTTTATAATGTATTTTAAAATCACAAGATATATGTATCTAAACAAAACAAATATATTTATATAGCACATCTTACAACCAACTGGAACACAAAGATATGTGAATGGTATAACATCTGTCATTATGTTATGACTTTTTAAAACATTTAGCCTGGCACGATGGCTCATGGCTATAATCCTAGTACTTGGGAGGCTGAGACAGGAGAATCACAGGTTTCAAGCCAGCCTCAGCAACTTAGAGAGGCTCTCAGCAACCTAGCGAGACTCAATTTCCAAATAAGAAATAAAATAGGATTGGGATATAGCTCAGGGGTAGAATGTCCCTGGTTCAGTCCCTAGCAGCACAAAACAAACGAACAACAACGAAAGTTTATCACTATAAATCCTTTATCACTATAAATGATGGTATTACTATAAATCCTTTATAGACATAGGCATCGTATGTAAATATCTCCTCCCTCTTTCCCTCCCTCCTTCCCTTCCTTTTTTTTTCTTCCCTCCCCTCCCTTCCTTTCTTCCTTCCTTCCTTCCTTCCTTTTATCCTATCCTATCTTCTCCTTTATGTATGCTAGGCAAGCTCTCTGTACCAAGCTCCACCCCCAATCTTTAAGTTCTTTAAAGACGATAGATATATTTTCCTGTTGCAGACCTATCAAACCCAGCATTTCCATTTTGACCCTGGTTTTCAGATGTGCACAATATGCATTTGAAGCTTGACATTGTCAACAAATGAGCCTCCATTACTTTCTTGTCTCTAATGGTCTGTCTTTGAACCCCCAAGACATGAAGTTACACTACGGGGATCTCACCGATAGCACCTGCCTGGTGAAGATCATCAATGAAGTCAAACCCACAGAGATCTACAACCTCGGCGCCCAGAGCCACGTCAAAGTAAGCCCTTTTCATGATCATTGTCTAGTATCTGTTGCTTTTCAATATAATAATACAACCCTCCCTGTCCTACTCTTCAAGTTTAATCATCCCTACAAGTGTGGGTATTAATCCTAAGGGAAATACCAAACCTTTTTTTTTTTTTTTAATGGTGCTTTCTCTGTTACTGAACAGCATAATAAAATCTTACCCCATACATCGAAATAGCAGCGTTCGTTTACTTTGGGTTGTTCCCGGTAGTCATGAGCCTTGACCGGATGTGTTCACTGCTATTTCAAATCACATTGTGCATGAAATGTTTTATTAAAACGGTGGAAGATATAACTCGGTGAAACCTCTATTTTAATATTAGTTTTTGTTCGTGGCTATGTAACTGGCAAAGAAAATATTTTTTGAGTCCAACTAATAGTAAAATTAGCTGGGTTAACTTTTTGTCAGAGTGGTAACATCATTGGAAGGAAGCTCCTTTTAGGCTTTTCCTCCTCCGCGTGACACAGGAAACGTTGACTTCTTCTCTGTACTCAGATTCCCTGGTGCTCTGCCTGCCTCCCTTTAGCTGTGCGTTCTAGAACATCTGTTTGACGCAGTGTTTTGTCTTATATCCCCTGCGCCTTGGATGGATGAAAGCTGAACCCAGATGATGTGAGCTGTTTAGATACTTATTCAATTAGGATGGTTAGTGAGGCTTAGAAATAAAAGCAAATAACTCTTGATAATCTCAAATAATCTTACTAATCAAATAATCTCTTTTTTTTTAAAGCACCCCCCTAAAATTTCAGAAAATGAACAAATACAGCAATTTCATTTTAAGAAACATTTAAGGCGATTTGATATTTCTCCAGCTTTGGAAAGAATGGAGGCTCTATGCCTGTTTCCTGTGGCTCTGCTACTTTAAGGATGAAATGATGATAAACTGAATCTCATGAAACCTTTCAGTAAGCTCAGTCTCATCATTGATAGCAGATTTAAAAGTTGAGTGTCTATCCTCATGAGACATTTTTCTCTAAAATGTTAACCTTGAAGGATGACCACTTAGTGATCATAAAGATACTTCGTATCTACCTGTGCTGTCTAGGAAAAAATTTCCTTTTGGTGCTGGGGATTAAACTCAGGACTCCTTCCAAACTAGGTACATACTCTACCACGGAGCTCTACCCCCAAACCCTTTCTCTTTCTTAATCTATGATGATTCTGTTTTATATCCAGACCTAAAATTTGGTCTGTGAAAGGAATCAGGGTCTTTATGTTCAAGCAGAGATGTTTTCCTAAACGATTCTCAATGCATTTTTTTTTGTTTTAAAAGAAGGTCTTATGCATACTGTGTCTGAGAGATTATCTTCCGTTTTCCCTGCAGAGAAAGTGAAGAATGAAGACCTTATTTTCCCTAATTGAGGTGGTCAGTCTGTCTTCCATATTATACTTCATCTGGCTGCTTTCTGACCTTCCTGACCAGCCTCCAGAATATCTTACAGATAAAACAGAGTGTTTTGGAATGCGCACTCTGTTATTTAATTTCCCCAAGATTAAGAAGTTTCCTTTGTGATTGTAGATAGGTTATCACCTCTAAAAGTCATAAATTGGCATGGCAGGAAGATGCAGGATGTTTTATAAAGACTTATTCTAGAAAGTCCTCCCCTATCATTTTAATATTAAACAAGCTAATCCTTTTCTTTCTCCAAAACACAGTTGTAGTTCAAAATAATCTTATATGTCCTTGGTTGCAGTAAGTGTAATAGTGTTTGAGTGTCATTCTGGTATAGATTCAATATAACAGAAAGCAAGGAGACTGAGTTGATTCCTTCTACATTGCTGTATATATGAATTTATCTGTTTTTGTGATATTTTGGCTACTTCTCCTATAGGTCAGTTAATTGGCAAGAATAGTATGCAGTTAAGAATTTTAGGAGCTGGGAATGGTGGTGCATGCCTGTAATCCCAGTTCTTTGGAAGCTGAGACAGGAGGATCACAAGGTCCAAGCCAGCCTCAGCAACTCTCAGCAACTTAGCTAGGCTCTCAGCAATTTAGTGAGACCCTGTTTCCAAATTTAAAAAATAAAATAAAATATGGCTGGGGGTGTTGCTTGGAAGCAGAATGCCTCTGGGTTCAATCTCCTGTACCAGTCCTCCCCTCTCCCTTCCCCCCCCAAAAAAGAAGAAAATAAGAAGAATTTTAGTTTGCAAGGTTATTTAATTCTTCAACAAAAAAAGATTTATTGAATGCAAGCCTCCTACAAGGTATGGTGCATAGCATAGTGGACCGCAAGGAGATGTACAAATTCTACTCTGGCTGTAGATAGAGTATCCCTTTAGTCAGAGTGATTTGTGGCAAATGCCGGGGACTGACACCGAGTCTTTCTAGAGAAGGGAAGGGGAGAGAGAACTTCCATCTGTGGCGACGGCGTCAAGGAGGAGCTGGTGCTGGCGCTGCTCTTGGAGTCTAGGGAGGGCATACAGAGATATAGTGGGAAAGGGAAAGTTGAAGTGGAGGTACTAACATAAAGACCAGAGTTTTATGGCCATGTTTGCAGTGTGATGAGCACTTGAATGACCAAATGAGCAGAAGGAATATTGAGAAGAAATGTGCGGTTGAGAAATGGAGAAGCATATTCACAGACGTGAGTCTTAGAGATCAGAGTTTATAGTGGGGCTGCAGGAGGCATAGGAAGCTGTTGGGTGAAGGTGGTGCCATTAGCAACAGAGGCAGGAGGATGGAACAGGATGCCCAGTGCGGGTGACTCCTCTGGCCACTCGACGAGGTCATCCGGGAGGAGGTTCCTCAGTGCTTAGGGGACCAGACAGTTGATGGCACCACTGTGAGATGTTTTACTGGTCTGAGGTGGTTTAACATATGTTGTGAAATTCAAGAGATTGTTGGGGTGCAGAGGTGTAAATTCAGCTTCCGGAGTCCTTGAGATGCCAGCCAGGTAGACGCTGGAGAAAGAGGGACAGGAGACTAAGGATTGAACCTGAGGACATTTTTACGGTTAGAGATAGGAGGAGGAAGAGTAGGGCTGATGGTAGGAGTGGAAGAGATGAGAGGAGGCGGGTGGAATTATGTCTTGAAAATTGAGAAGTTAGGCCATTTCGAGCATGAGAGGATGAGTTTAGGGGAGAGGGGACCAGGAATAGGTCATCAGTGTTGACAGTAAAGCTAGAGATGACTTGTGATTTGTACTTTTTGTGTGTATGTGTGGTATGGGGGATGGAATGAACCATGGGGTGTGTGTGCGTGTGTGTGTGTGTGTGTGTGTGTGTGTCCCCGTGTGTGTGTGTGCTTTGCTGCGGATTGAACTCAGGGGCATTCTCCCTTCGAGTTATACCCCCAACCCTCTTTATTTTTGTTTATTTTTTTTGTTTATTTTTTATTTTTATTTTTATTTTCATTCCTCTGTTTATTCTCTCACCTAAGGCGGATTGATTCATACTTGTGGGCAAAATGGGCATAGGGATAGGGGGTGGGATGAAATGCCTGGGGTACAGACTCTGCCCACCTGCCAGGCAGCTGGGGCATGCTTCTCCCTGCCCTGTCTACATCAGGCTCTGTATTTGGGGTTCCAGTTGCCCACCTATTTTCCTAGTAGCTTATTAGGGAATTAGACTGGAAAGTATACTTTTCATCCCTTCCATTTGATTTCTCCGTATTAATCACCTTTGTAGAACTTACCATAGTCATAGATGGTAGACTTCTTTTTTTTCAATGAAAAAAATTCTTTCTGACACTGAAATGCTTCCAGTAAGAGAAAAATAAGATAAATGTCTTATTGTTTGGTGCTCTTTTGAAAGATGCTTCTAATATTAGCATGTTTTGCATTTAATTTTGAATCCGTGACTTCTAGACTGGGCATTGTTTGTGTTGGCGTCTCTTTGGGAGGAAGAAAGCCTTCTATCACTCTCACTTCCAGTTAATTTGATGTGGGCTCTGGTATGCTAAAAGTAAGGAAAATAAAATAATAGGAAGTTGGTCTGGTTTCCTGTAGGAAAGCAATGAAGATGAAATTGGTTCTTGGAATAAACCCACAACAGTCTGGGAAATACTGACTGAAGACATTTTTCTGAATCATAAACAGAAAAATTATGACTCATGAAGTAGGTCATTGAAAGGCTGATTTGGTCTTATGTGGGAGAAAGTGAGAGGCGACTGAAATGGACTCGTTATTAAAAGTAGTTAAACCGAGCCTGATGACGTCATCTGAGTAGGAACGAATTATCCAATATGTAGTTCTGCCCATTTTAATGCAGAAAGTATTTTTGGAACCTGCTTTATTGTGTTTTCCCCGATGTAAATAATAGTGTTTCTCAGCTGTTTAACATTTGCTACTGTCATGCTTTTGGATTTGGCTACCACATCTTACAGCTTCTTTGATAACCTTATGTCACTTTTTTTTTTTTGGTACAAGGGTTTAATTCCAGGGGCATTTTTAACTCTGATCTATACCCCCAGCCCTTTTGATTTTGAAAGAGGGTCTCACTAAGTTGCTGAAGCTGGCCTCCAACCTGTGATCCTCCTGTTTCAGCCTCCCAAGTACTGAGATTATAGGCATCCAGCGATAACCTTATGTCACTCTTGAAGTCATGGTGTTGGGAGAGAACTTTCTACAGTGAAGCTAGTCCATTGTTGCCCCCTTTTGTCTCATAACAGCAGAGACAAAATTGTCAAAATTGCCTTGATTTTTTTTTTTTCTGAAGAAAATGAAAATTGGGCAATCACTGAATGTTAGATCTGGAAGGCACTTTATAAATAATTTAATATAAGTGTCATTTTTTGAATCTATAAAAGGTTATTTTATTTATTTATCTTTAATACTTTTATGGATGAGGGAGGAAACCATTTAAAGCACATAATTATCATTTTTACAAGTGAAGTCACCTGCTCAATCCAGGATTAGCTCTCAGGTCTTTAAATCTTATAGTTTATTGTAAAAGCAAATGAAGAAAACGCTTACCTCTATTCGTGACAATTCTGGTGGCGGTCAGCCCTTACCTGAAGAGCCATCTTCTCCCATGTGTCTAAGTTTCTTCTTCAGCTCACTTTCCCCCTTGTATCTTCAGTGGAGAAGAAAATTTGCTTAGTTTTTCCTTTTTCATTTTGAGAAAGATCTTGAAATCTCTTCTCAGTGCTAAACACCACAATGAGGTCTTCCTTTAACTTTGTCTTCCTCAACGCTACTAACTTTATACTTTCTTCTTTGAACCCTTTAGTTTTCTTTAGTTACTTTCCCTTTCTATACTCTGTGTTGATTCATCTTATTTCATGCTGTCTGGGGAGACCATGTGCCCTGGATTTGAGCTGGACTCGATGAGCTAGTGGGCTGAAACTTCCTCCCAGTCCTGCAGGACCAGTGGCAGATTCTTTTTTTTTTTTTTTTGCAGTTTGGGGATTGAACTCAGGGGCATTCTACCTCCGAGCTATACCCCCAGCCCTATTTTTTTTTTTTATTCTTTATTTTGAAACCAAGTCTCACTAAGTTGCGGAGTGCCTCACTGGGTAGCTGGGTAGCTGAGGTTGGTCGCGAACCTGGATCCTCCAGTCTCAACCTCCCGAATGCTGGTATTACAAGCGTGCGCCACGTGATAGCCACGCCTGGCTATCAGTGGCAGATTCTGAACACAGAAGCCCAAAGGGAAGGAGCCGAAGCAGTACCTCTTTGAGTCTTTGAGGGATCTCGGGCTCAGGAAACTGGCCACCAAGCAGAGTTGATTGTGTGGCCAAGCACCAAGCTAGACTCAGGGTGAGCTGAGACAGAAAAGCCAGTTCAGGGGATGAAATTGGGTATAAACACAGGCATGGGAATTAAACTCGTGGGCCCTGGGAAAGGGCTGAGCAATTTAATTACCCGAGTTATAGTTTGATAGCTAACCCCCATATCCATCCCCAGGAAGCCTGACGCTCTTGGGGCCTCTCATTGAAGGGAGGGGGCAACTAAATTCTCCCACTAAATACATTGGGGAATTGCATTACGGTGGGGAAAGGCAGGTGCCTGTGGCTGAACATCTGGTTAGTGCCTGACCGACCCAATTACAGAACAAAACAAAATTGCAACAGCATGGTCCTTTACTGTGCAATTATAGCAAGGGGAGGGGGCGGCCTATTAAAAACACAGAGCAGAGGGGGACTGTTCTTCGGTGTGCTTATTCATTTATTTATTCTGGACCCTGGGGAGCCTGGCAGGGAGGTGCAAGTGGAGCCAGAAAGGGAGAAGCAGGCGGGAACGTAGCTCTTGCTATTGGAAGGCGCATCTTTAGACTCGGGGCGGGGCCTGGCCCCATGGTCTACACAGTTGCATGGTAGAGTTCACCATGTCAGCGTTGTATGAACATAGCCCCCTGCCCCTGCGCTCTGGTGGCTGTCCTATATCTGCAGGATGCAGTGGAGAGACTTCAGGATAGCGGTTGACAACTGTGTCCTGGGGCAGAAGGCAGGCATGTTCTCATGCGAAACTGTAGAACAGGCCGGGGCCCTGGAATCATTAGGGTGCACATCAGAATTCCTGGGACACGGTGCTAAAACTGCATGTTCAGCGCCCACCCCTGCACCCCGCCTTCTGCCCCGAAGACTCTGATCCTTGGGATAGTCCCTGTTTTCAAATCCTGGTCACACTACATGCTGACTGCAGGACTTCAGCATGCAACCCAGCCTTTATTTTATTCTTTTGTTGTACTGGAAATTGAACCCAGGGACATTCTACCTCTGTGCTACACCTCCAGTCCTAGTTTATTTTTTATTTTGAAACAGGGTCCCAATAAATTGCTGAGGCTGGTCTCGAACCTGTGATCCTCCTGTCTCAGCTTCCCAAATACTGGGATCACAGGCATGCTCCATCATGCCTGGCTGGTACTCAGCCTGTTTAAAGCCATTTGCTCGTCTTACGACAAGATTCTGCCTGTGGGCCTGGGTGCTTGCCCTCAGCTGTACCCCACTTTCCCAGCCTCACTCTGTCAGTTACACCCAACCTTTACTCAGGTAGCAGAGCTCAGAGAGGGCCTCCTGACCATTCCATTTGTGATCAAAATGCCCCTGGAAGTGGGGGCACCCCCATCCTGAGGGAGAAGACCACCAATGAATGCAGGGGGCAAGGGAGGAAGGAAACACTCACTGGCCCCACCCCCGCCCCAGTTCGCCCCCCAGGGGGCAGATTATCCAGAGAAGTGAACAGGCTAAGGTTACAATCAACAAGCCAGCCATTGCTGCTTGGGCCTGGGACAAGGCTGCTGTGAGCCCGAGGCATAGCAAGAATGTTTTCCCCAAATGCCTGAGGTTCCTGCCACTGAAACATTCACTCCTATGGCATATTCTACAGGGGGAAATGATGTGCTGGGCCCCTTGATTTTTATTCGATGGGCCACAGAGTTCTGAGGTGGCAGAGCTCTCAGCGGTGAGCCAGCACCAGCCCTTGTTTCACAAGTGTCTGCCTGGGACTGCCAGTTGATGAGCAAGCAGTCAGCTCCATCCAGCCTGGAGCCCCTGGCTGGGGCCGCTCGCTGTGTCCTGCTGAGCCCAGAACGCTGGGAACACTGAGGATGGAGGCGGAGAGGAAGGTGTCACAGAACCGAGAGCAATTCTCTCTTGTCATTTCCACCGTGTATGACAGTGAAATGAAGTTCTGGTACAATAAGTTTGAGTTAAGAACATTTTTTTTTTCCTTGTGGGAGGAAATGGGTTCTAATTAATGCCATATGAATAGTGTTTGCATAGCTAGGAAGACCCCAAAATACAATAATGCAAGATACCACATGAGCAAGGACATCAATGGTGCTAAAATAATATATGTGTGTGTGTGTTATATATATATATATGTGGGAAATAAAATGTATATGGAAAATAGAAATATATACATACATATGTATATATGGAAAATGGAAATCTGCAACCTCAACTCATCAGGAACAATCACAATCTTTTTGGCTAGGATAGTTGATTTCGTTGTAATATTTTTTTCTACTGAGTATTTATACCATGCTGGTGTATAAGTAAGTTACCCTCAAAGCTATGGCTATAATATTTTTTGCTACTCATGGAATTGGAAGAATTGTTATCTTAATAATTAGAATGAGCAGCCTGTTCCTATTTTGTGTAAATATTTTTGAAGAAATTGCTAAGTCAGTCACGTAACTATAATACTATTGTCTAAAATTTAAAAATAAATATTTCTGCTTTAATACTAAATACATTTTTGTCCACTTATTAGGATATGCGAATTTTAAGTCCATGTTGGGTTTCTGAAGATAACTTATTTTGCTTCATAGATGCATGCATTGATAGAGCGGTATATTTCACATGAGATTTATATTTGTTATATTGTCATACTTAATTCTTGGATGTGCTCAGAACAACATAAAACCTTCAGTTCATTATCAAGTTGTGAATGTAGAAATAATAAAGAAGTCTTAAAATGCCTTGTGAGCAGAAGAGTTTAGTTGGGTAAAGAGAAGTAAGTGGAACTTTGAGACCCTGAGAATTTATATGGTGAATTTCCATTCGTACCTAATATGCATGCCTACTATAGTGTGTGTTTCTGGAAAACATCACTCCCTTACAGGGAAAGTGAGTAGGTAGATGACGGGTGTAAATACTGGATGTTTTTAATCTCCACAGATACATGGCGTGGATGGAACAAACCTCTACATTCAGTAAACGTGTGTTTTTGTTTTTGTTCTACAAGCCCCCCATTTCTTTCTGGTTAGCCCTGTTGTACCCTCATTTGTGCAGGCATAATTTCCCACTCAGTAGAGCTGGTAATCACTTCAGCTGTTAACAGTGCAAAACTGCAATACAAATCCTTGTCCATTTTATAATTTAATGTTTATGTTTACAGTGCATAAACTCTACTAATAAAAATATGGCCAGTTAGTTCCCGTGATTCCTCAGAAGGAGTGTGGCATTTTTTTTTTTTTTTACCTTATATTTGTGAAGGTGGATGGGAGCGTGTGCTGTTGGTGGGTCCCCGTATGTCATCTGGCTCAAATTCTTCTTGGAAGCCTGTTCCAGATTTGAGCAATTGAATTCAAATCTAAAACCACTTAAAAAGTCCTTTATAGTCCATTAAGAATTTATATGGGAGAGAACACTCTATGAAAGTTCTCCTCTCCCTGTTCAAACAGATTGTTCTGTTTTATTAGATCTAGGTGGTATTGTAATTTTGATAACAGCTAATAATGTTTGGAATTTTGCTTATAATTAGTGGACCACACAAAGGTATGTTTGTTGGGTTTTGCACCCGTACTCTATTTACAGTAGTGGCTTGTTTACTAAATAATATCCGAAGTAGTAGTATTTTAGTATTGTGACAGTTATTTTACACCTATTCAGCTGAAATTAATGCAAATAGTTAAGGGCACATGTTTATTTTAATATCAATTTCTGCATGTACTTATAAACATCAATGCCAAACAAATAGTAAGTCAGTAAATGTAGTGAATGAAACTTTTTGCTTTGGACTTTTAATGATGAATGGAAACAGCTCTTAGGACTCCTAAATTAGCTGAGAATATATAATTTGTAATGAGGTGACAAATGATACCTTAGTATCATAGTTAGATGTCTTCTCTGCCCCCTAAAGTTATGTGTAAATTTAAGAAATAAAGTTAAACTTCTTTTTTAAAAAACCTAACAAAGCTTAGTTTCTAATATGATTTCTAGTTTATCCTTCTGGTACAGCAGGATTTGTAAAATTTCTTTTGATAAAGTTGGATTCTTAAGTTGGAATAGTAAGATAAAATGAAAGCTTTTCTAACTCAAAGAAATTTAATCCTCAGAATCTTTTCTATTAATTTCTACTGTAAATTATGAATTACATACCTTGGCAGTACCAGCGAGAAAAAAATTACAAGAAAATTCTTTTAATGTACTATTTTTTTGAAAAATGTCTAATATCAAAGATTAGTAGGTATCATTGTTCCCTTTTTATTTAAAGTACATAATATGTGACAGTATAGTATGGGGATATTAATTTTGAAAATTTGCAATAAATTTGATTTACTTTATTTTCAAAAAACTGCATGGAATCTTGGTTTGTCATGTTAAAACTACACTGTTAAGTTCATCATTAGAATAGTCTGAGAATCTCTTAGGAAAGGTTGCATTTTCAAAGATTAGCTCCGCTGGTGTCTGGTTATGGTGTTGATTAAAATGGAAAGTTCATGGAGCATGAGGACACCGTGTTACCGTGTTGATGGTGATCGTGCAGTGTCTTGTGAAGGGCAGATGGACAGAGAGAATCCACCCTGTGAGCTCATTTTGTTTGGTGTATCAGGGTCAACTTTTTCCTGAGCACCCCCCTCCCATCCCCACCCAGTCTTAGAAATTGGTAATATTGACAAAACAAACCTCTGAAGGACCGTCTTCAGGACTATGAACACACATCGTTAGTCCTGATGGTAAACAATCACTTCTTACCTGTACTGTGTGGATGAATTGTTCAGTGGTATGGAGGAAGGTTTTGTTTGTTTTAATATTCCCTTATGGCTCACACTGGAGTGGCTTTTTGTTTGTTTGTTTTTTTGACACTGACATTTGCCAAGACAATTCAGAGCCAGCTGTAGTGTGCTCCCGGAGATATCTCCATCTTCCGTAGTAAGAAGGGTTTTAGTTTTTCCATAGAGGTGACTTGGTTATTACATCATAATATATGAGTATATGAGTTATTGTTTGTTTAAATAATGTAAGTAAGTAATATTTTTAATCCATTTACTTTATATTAAATACTACAAAAGTGTGTTGGCTTAGTGATCATTTTATACTATCATTTGGCAAGATAGGTTATGGTTTTGCAAAAATTATTTTACTGGAATTATTTACTTAAGTGACTTGATCAGCTCTTTTTTTTTTTTTTTTTTTTTTTAACCGTTCACTCATAACCCCATCAAAGTTGCCACATTAACTAAAATCTATCAGTAGCGATGATGGGAAAAAAGCTATTGGTTATGGGTTATGTTAAGCAATATTATTAAAGAATGTACCTTCATAGCTTTTCATTTTTATGAAGTTGCTTCACAGAGGAAATAATCAAAGTTCTTGACAAACTTCTGCATTTGAGTGGGGGAATGGATTATTCTTGAACCTTCTTTTTCCTCTAGATTAGAAACAAAAGATTCTGGTGCATGGAAGGGTGTTGTGCTCTTTTATACATATAGATGGCAGCAAAGTGTTACAGACAAGGGAGGCCTACCTTGTAGTTAGAATGAAGGATGAGTGACAGTACACCCTGACTTCCATCAGCATAGCTGCCTGTGTCCCGTAGCT
>PVLC010041897.1:0-13175 GCA_004027655.1 Graphiurus murinus
TGTGCTCAATCTTAGAAAAGTCTAAGTGGGCCACACCTTTTTAATCCCCTGAATCCCAGCCCCCACCGGACACTCAGGGCAAAGGTCAGACCCATCTTGAAACACCCATCTTAACCTGAGGAAGAGGAGGGCCCACTTTGGACCGCCTACCTGTCGCCCACCAATACCTGGAAGAAGGAGGAGGTCCAGACTTCTTCTGAGCCCACCTCTCGAAAGCCTATAAAAGACAGACTTATACCACGCCTCGGCCTCTTTTGGAACTGGGAAACGCGTCTGGCCAGGAAGATGCCTGCTCACCCGTTTTTCTCCCCCTTTCCTTATTTTTCCTAAATAAATTCCTACTTTTAGTTCCTAAATGGCACGTGTTAAAATTCTTTTTTTCACGGAAGCCAAGGACCCACGTGTGTGACCAGGTTATCCCACAACAATAGGAGGATCGCAGGTTCAAGGCCAGTCACAGCAATTTAGTGAGACTCTCAGCAACTTAGAGAGATACTGTTTCAAAATAAAGAAAATAAAATAAGGCTGAGGTATACCTCAGGGATAGAATGTCTTTGGGTTCAATACCTATATATATATATAGATATATACTAGGTGTGGTGTGGCATGCTTGTAATCCCAGTACTTGGGCGGCTGAGACAGGAGGATTGCAGGTCTGCGGCCAATCTCAGCTACTTAGTGAGACCCTCCACAACTTAGTGAGACTCTATTTCAAAATAAAGAATAAAAAAATAGCACTGGGGGTGTAGCTTGGAGGTAGAATGTCCCTGGGTTCAATCCCCAGCACTGCAAAAAAAAAAAAAAAAAAAGTCCCCTGTTGAGAGAATTAAAGCATCTTCTATTCTCTGACACTCAGTTAAAAGGGATGGTTTTAAGAAACAAAGGATTTTCCAGAAAAAAATGGACACACACTAAACATATACACTATTTTCTAAGCCATCATCACACTCTAAGTAGCATTGGAATCACTGCTGTTTAGACCTGCAGGCTTCCTTTCTAGGGAGGGGTGAATAATTTATGCTGTTGTGGATAGTTGTGCTGGGTATTATTAGATCCATTCCCTTGGGCTTTTACTTTCTTTTTATCACTTGGCAGCCTTTCTGTGGATATCCAGAGAGCAAACTGATAAGCAAAATCTTTTGTCTTAGAACAAAGGTGTGAGATGGTTCCATTACCTGCAAGACTTCACTGGCTGAGAGAGTCAGTGACCAACTCTGGATGAATTCTGCACTACTAGGATTCCACACTCGTACACCTTATGGAAAATGGTTCAGGGTTCTTTAGACAACTAAGGAATGGGCATTCCTTAAAGGACTGTGTGGACTCCCTGCTCTCCCAGGACAGAACTTGCAGACCCACGTGTGGAAGTAAACTTGGTTGGTTGGCTTATTAAGTAACGTGGAAAGAAGGAGGTCTTTCAGTTTTTTTTTTTTTTTGCGGTACTCGGAGCTGAACCCAGGAGCATTCTACCTCCGGGCTACACTCCCAGCCCTATTTTTTATTCTTTATTTTGAAACAGGGTCTCACTAAGTTGTAGAGAGCATCACTAAGTAGCTGAGGCTGGCGGCGAACCCAGATCCTCCTGTCTCAGCCTCCCAAGTACTGGGATTACAAGCGTGAGCCACCATGCCTGGCTGGTCTTTCAGTTTTTAACAGAAGAGAATTTTCCAATGCCAAATGGAGAGTATACATACATGAAATATAGTAGAACACATAATTTATAAAATTATAAATATTTTAGAATTATTGAGGGCAGAAATTATTCTAGTAGGGAAAGATGAAGTTTTTTGTTTTTGTTTTTGCGGTACTGGGGATTGAACTCAGGGGCACTTTACCTCCGAGCTATACCCCAGCCCTATTTTTTTTTTTTTTTTTTTTTTGCGGTACTGGGGATTGAACTCAGGGGCATTCTACCTCCGAGCTATACCCCCAGCCCCACTTTTTATTCTTTATTTTGAAACCGAGTCTCACTAAGTTGCGGAGTGCCTCACTAGGTAGCTGAGGCTGGCCGCGAACCCGGATCCTCCGGTCTCAGCCTCCCGAATGCTGGGATTACAAGCGTGCGCCACCACGCCCGGCCCCCAGCCCTATTTTTTATTCTTTATTTTGAAATCAAATCTCACTAAGTTGCGGAGTGCCTCACTAGGTAGCTGAGGCTGGCCGCGAACCCGGATCCTCCGGTCTCAGCCTCTTGAATGCTGGGATTACAAGCGTGCGCTACCACGCCCGGCTAAGATGAAGTATTTTATCATTCACTCTTTTCTGTATTTGATTTTTCCTGTTAATTAAGTTGCTGGAGCTGGCCTTGAACCTGTAATCTTCCTGCCTCAGCCTCCCATGAACTAGGATTATGGGTGTGCACCACACCTGGCTTTTTCTCTTAATTAATTAGTTAATTTATTTTTATTTATTTATTTTTTTTGCGGTACTGAGGATTGAACTCAGGGGCATCCTACCTCCGAGCTATACCCCCTGACCTATTTTTTATTCTTTATTTTGAAACCAGGTCTCACTAAGTTGCAGTGCCTCACTAGGTAGCTGAGGCTGGCCGAGAACCCAGATCCTCCAGTCTCAGCCTCCCGAATGCTGGGATTACAAGCGTGCGCCACCACGCCCGGCTTCTCTTAATTAAAAAAAAAAAAAAAAAAAAAAAAAAAGTTATTTTCAAAGGAAGGAAATGTAACTTTACAAAAATGTCAATGATGCTCTAAGCAGTGGTTTTCAACTGACTATGCCCTTGGGGAACATTAGGTAATATCTGGATACACCTTTTGTTGTCACAACTGGATGGGGGCAGGGGGAGAACTACTGGTATCTAGTGGGTAGAGGCCAAGGAGATTGCAAAACATCCTACAAGAAAGGCGTGGTAGCACCTGTCTGTAATGCCAGTACTTGAGAGGCTGAAAGGAGGATCACAAGTTCAAAGACCGCCTCAGCAATTTAGTGAGATCCTATCTCAAAATAAAAAATAAAGTAGGGCTTGGGATGTAGCTCAGAGGTAGAACGCCCCAGGTACAATCCTCAAAACTATAACAACAATAACACCATCCTCCAATACATAGGACAGCCTTCCACATTCAAAAGTCATCCAGTCCAAAATGTCAATAGCCGTGGTTGAAAAGCCCTAATCTAAACCAGTGTTACTGATTTACTTAAGGAAGATTAAGTCTTACAACTAACATCTAAGCGGTTCCTCAGCAAATAAATGTGGCTACAGTGATGTAAAATCTCTATGAATTCATTTTTATCCCCTTCCTACATTCATCTTTCACACAGTTCTGCTTATACTATAGGATCATTGGCACCTTTACTTCAGAGAGCAGTGAGGATGAATTTTATTCCTGGTGTAATGCACTCCCAAAATTATTAGGAAACTTGGATGAGTGGGAACTGAGTCAATGTAACTTTATTCTATGGAATGATCAAGTTTTCATAAAGCCTCCAACGGGTGAGTTAACTGTCCTAATCTTGGTGGCTAAAGAAAAGACAACCCCAAAGGAAGAACTATCTTATAAGAAGTCTGACTTTAAAGACAGCATTTGAGTTCTTTTTCAGCCTGCTAGCTCTTGACTACATTAAATTTGAATGAAAGAAACAATCCTGCTGGGCATGGTGGCACAGGCCTGTATTCCCAGTACATGGGAGACTGAGATAGGAGAATCACAGGTTCAAGGACAGCTTTGGTAACATAGCAAGATTTTTAGCAATCCAGCGAGACCCTGTTTCAAAACAAAAAAGGGCCGAGGTGTGTCTCAGAGGTAGAGGTAGTGGGTTCAATCCCCAATAACACACACACACACACACATACACACACACTAGAGAGAGAGAATAGAAAAGAAACAATCCTTACATCCTGCCTCTGTATCATATACCAGCAAGACATAACTGTTTTCTGATTAAAATGCTAAATTTGGATTCCTCCCCTTCTCTTCTTCCTCCTTCTCCTCCTCCTCCTTTTTCTTCTTTTCTTAGTTCCCTATTTCTTTCTTTTTTTTTTTTTTTTTTTTTGCGGTATTGGGGATTGAACTCAGGGGCATTCTACCTCCGAGCTACACCCCCAGCCCTATTTTTTATTCTTTATTTTGAAACTGAGTCTCACTAAGTTGCGGAGTGCCTCACTAAAGTAGCTGAGGCTGGCCGAGAACCCGGATCCTCCGGTCTCAGCCTCCCGAATGCTGGGATTACAAGCGTGCGCCACCACGCCCGGCTAGTTCCCTATTTCTTAAAGGAAACTAAATAGCTGTAGAACATGGAACTCCACAGAATCATTAGAGAAGTGAGAAGGGAATCATATTTTAAGGACATTTGATTTCATCCTTTGTATGTGTGTGGTTCTGGGGATTAAACTGAGTGGCATTCTACCTCTGAGATATACCCCCAGCCCTATTTTATTCTTATTTTGAAACAGTGCGTCACTAGGTTGCTGAGAGTCTCATTACTTGCTGAGGCTGTCCTCGAATCTGCCATCCTCCCGTCTCAGCCTCCCATGTACTGGGATTACAAGCATGTGTAACCACATCCAGCTTGATTTCATCCTTTTAAAACAAAAGTAACATAAAAAACACTTAAGTATAAATCCTGCCAAACAGACTTTAAGGAAAATACAAAAATGAGTTTAAATTTAAACATAGGTTGTACAAAAATTTTTAAGTTAGCTGGTCATGGGGGCATAAGCCTGTAATTCCAGTATTTGGGAGGCTGAGACAGAAGGATTGCAGGTTCAAGGCCAGACTCAGCAACTTAGCAAGACCAAATTTCAAATAAATAAATAAATAAATAAATAAATAAACAAACAAATAAATAAAAGGGCTGGGAATATAGCTTAGAGGTAGAATGCCTTTGAGTTCAATCCCCAGTCCAAAAAAACAAAGGAAAAAGAAAATATCAAGTTAAATTGCTTTAAGCTTATTTCTTAAGAAGGCTAAATATTTTCCTATAATTATTTTCGTACCGTTCATTTGCTGTCAAGTTAAACCTCAGCCCTTCCTATATCATAATTATCTTAAGTTTTGAACTTAAGTGTTATACTCTACCAATAGCCTACTAAATGCCGTTGACTATTGATGAATCTACAATAAGAAATGGCTTAAAATTATATTACAACTTAATAATAAAAAGAAAGAAAAAGCCCTAAAATTGGGCAAAGGACTTAACAGACATTTGGCTATAAGGGAAATACAAATGGCCAATAAGCACATGAAAAGATGCTGAATATCATTTGCCATCTGGGAAATGCAAATCAAAACCACAATGAGATACCACTTCATACCCACCCAGGAGGCTTAGTCAGATATTAACATATGTTGGCAAGGATCAGAATCAACTGGACTCTTCCAATACTGCTGGTGGGAATGTGAAGTGGTGCATACACTTTGGAAAACAACCCGCTACTTCCTCAAAAAGGTTAAACATAGATCTACCATTTGACTCAGCAATTCACTTTTAGATATATTCCCAAGAGAAATGCAAACATATGTCTACTGAAAACATGAATTTTCATAGCAGTGTTATTCATAAGGGCCCCAAAGTAGAAACAACTGCCATTTACCAACTGGTGAATGAACAAGGAAAACGTGGTCTACCCACACGATAGACTATATTCAGCAATAGATGGAATGAAGGGGAGACATGCTGTAAGGAGAAATCTTAAACATGTTCTGTTAAAGTGGAAGAAGCCAGTCACAAAGGATGCATATATGGTTCTATTTCTATGAAGAGCTCTGCATAGGCAAATGCAGAGTGACAGAAAATAGATTCATGACCATGTGGGGATCAGAGGAAAACCAAGGGTTACCAACCAAGGAAAGCAGGACATTTTTTCAGAGTAAGAAAATGTTCTAAGCCGGGCGTGGTGGCGCATGCTTGTAATCCCAGCATTCGGGAGGCTGAGACTGGAGGATCTAGGTTCACGGCCAGCCTCAGCTACCTAGTGAGGCACTCCGCAACTTAGTGAGACTCAGTTTCAAAATAAAGAATAAAAAATAGGGCTGGGGGTGTAGCTCGGAGGTAGAATGCCCCTGAGTTCAATCCCCAATACCGCAAAAAAAAAAAAAGAAAATGTTCTAAAGTTAATTGTAGTGATTGACACACAACTCAGTGTATATGTTGAAGACTGTTGAAATGCATACTTTAAATGTGTGAATTGCATGGCATGTGATTATACCTCAGTAAACCTGTTCTTAAATTAAAAAAAAAAAAAGGTCCAGATCTCTGCTTCATTACCTCTGGAGGAATTTCTGGAAGATGCGCCGATAGGCATACCCAGCTCTTCTCACTCGGATGTTTTCCTTCAGACCCAGATATTCTACTTGATGCTTTACCCTATAAAAGAGAAAATGGTCCCTGGACATTACTAGATATTCTTTTCACCCTACATTCTCACCATCCATCCCCCATGACCCTAATTCCAAGCTGCAGGGAAACATACAAAAAGACTATAATTTACAGTGTTCAGACACTAAGCTGATCTCTTATGTTATATAATATTCCAATTACAATTCAATGGTAAAAAGATACACACACACACTCACACACACACACACACACACACACAGCCCTAACAAGGGGCAAAGGACTTAACAGACATTTCTCCATTACATATCTATTTCAAAGAATAATAGTAACATAAAAACCCAAAGCCAGGCATGGTGGCATGCCCCCGTAACCACTCAGTCACTTGGGAGGCTGAGGCAAGAACACTGCTTGAACCTGGACTTTAAGGCAAGCATGGGTAACATAACAAGACCCAGACTAAAAAACAACAAACCCACATACCTGTCACTGGATTATAAAAAGATACACTTTTTTCAAAAGACTTCCTTTAGTCTAAAGTTTTAAAGTTCCTTTAGAACTTTTAACTTTTGAATTAAATGATGTTGGAGCTGTTCTTGTTATTGGACCTTAAATTCAAAATTGGTTCTAGACTTAATGAGATTACTTCTAAAATTTATCTAATGCAAATTAAGAAAGATATATGAAGTTGTTAGCCAGACATGGTGGTGCACATTTGTAATCTCAGTACTTGGGAGGCTGAGACCGGAGGATCCAGGTTCATGGCTAGCCTCAGCTACTTAGTGAGGCCCTCTGCAACTTAGTGAGAGCCTGTTTCAAAATAAAGAATAAAAATTAGGGCTGGGGATATAGCTTGGAGGTAGAATACCCTTGGGTCCCATCCCCAGTACTGAAGAAAAAAAAAATATATATATATGAAGTTATTAATTTCAAATGCCTAAATAAAAACAGCTTAAAAACTATATCTGAATTATACTTTTGGTTGATTTTTATGATAGTTTAAGTTGAGCAATGTATTTGGACAATATAGAGAACATTTTTAGACTGAGAAAGAAAGCCCTACACCCATGTCTCCAGATGCTGGTGCAGGCCTGGCCGGTCGTGGGGAAGTGAAAACCCATCCCATGTTGAACAGCAATATCCTAAACACCAGAGACAGATTTGGGACACCCGCCTGATTGTGTACTCTAGAGAGATGAATCGGGCCTGGGCTGCAGAACATAGACACACTTGGACACTTAGTATTTTAAAAAATTAGAAATAAGTAAACTCTGTTTTGAAGATGGGATGTTTGAAATGTGGGTGGTAGGAAGGTGTCCCCTCATGCTTCCCATTTGGTACCTTCAGGGTCAACGGCACTAATGATGGGCCCTAGAAAGTGGGCCTTCCATGATGTGCTGCGCTAAGAAGGCCATCGTTAGTATCCTGGCTCGTTTTGTACAGGTCCCCAACAGCTGTCTCCCCAGAAAGGCTCTCATGAAAACCACCATTTCCAAATAAGCTTCATGCTTGTTAACTACTATGTGCCAGTCACGCATGGCCCCTGTGCCAGGTGCTAGGGACACAAAAAAGGACAAGGCTACAATTCCTGCTAGGGATCACACAGATAGCACAGTCAGGTGGTGAAGAGCCAGGTCTGGAGCTGGTTGCTTTGCTTCAAGTTCTTCTGTAAAAAGAGGATGGTGATGTAAGCTCTCGATTTCAAGCTGGGTGCCTTCCCTGTAAAGCACTTAGTTCAGTATGAGTAATATAAAGCTATTGTTATGTTAATACATTCCCCACTACAATAAGTAAACCAGGCCAGGAGCTCAGGAAAGGAAATGGATTTTTTGAAACAGGAGGGTTCTCAGAAGTTTCATGCCTGGGGCAGAAGGACAAGTAATCCCAGTACTTGGGAGGCTGAGACAGGAGGATCACAGGTTCAAGATCAGCCTCAGCAACTTAATGAGGCCCTCAGCAACTTAGTGAGACCCTGTTTCCAAATAAAGAATAAAAATAGGACTGGGGGTGTAGCCTGGAGGTAGAAGGCCCCTGGGTTCCATCCCTAGTACCACACACAAAAAAGAAGAAGGTCAAGTTGAATTCAGAGAAGGCAGAGGGCCAGGAAGAGAGAAAGACCTTGGGTGGGATGGTGAGGATGTGGACAGACAAGCCAGAAGAGGTCGAGAAGCCTGGGCTGCTGTGGGGAGGGTGAGGTGTCACCAAGAGATGAAGAGTCCTAGGTCTGATCATCTGACTTGAGCTGACAACCAGAAAGGCTGATTCCTTTAAAAGACTGACTGGTTTTTTTGTTTTTTGATCAGGTGAGGTGGTGCACACTTGTAATCTCAGTACTTGGGAGGCTGAGACAGGAGGATCTCAGGTTCTCGGCCAGCCTCAGCTACTAAGTGAGGCCCTCCACAACTGAGTGAGACCCTGTTTCCAAATAAGAAATAAAATAGGGCTCCAGTGTAGCCAGAGGTAGAATGTCCCTGGGTTCCATCCCCACTACTGCAAAAAAAAAAAAAAAAAAAAAAAAAAAAAAAAAAAAAAAAAGACTATTATTTCAAGAAAATAATTGATTTTTCTTTCTCCCAACTTCCAAGTCCAAAAATTGCCCATTTCTGGTGTTTGCCCATTTTACAGTACTTTTCACAAATATTAGCTTCATGCCAAGCTGTTGAGGCAGGGAGTGTCCCACCCACTGATTCAAGCAAGCCATGCTCCTTTCCCATCAATCACCTTGGAAAGGATATTCCTCATGATAAAATGTTGTTTCATTACTGTCCACCCTCATAGAAATTTCCTTGAGCAGGACAATCAGTCTAACAAATCCTGTGACATTTCAAATTTCATGTCACCCAAGAACCCAGGTGGATTTCTCATACTCCTTGAGAGTTTTCACCTCATCAGTAGACTTGGCCACTCTGATGCAGCTATTTCCCCAGTAGTTCCCTTTTCATCTCTCAGGAGGAGTCCCCTCCAAGACTGTCCTGAGCCATGAACTCAAGAGGGCCAAGCCCTGGGAACTCTAAGAGGGCAGTGATTCTGCATCCAGGGCAAGCAATTTTCCCAGAAGCCAAACAAAACATTTGCAAGAGGAAATGGGAAAACCCCATATCCCACAAGCTTGCTGAGTGAGAAACCATCTCCACCAAGTTCAACTGAGCATGTCACCCTTGCCAGCAATGCACAGTATCCTGTGATGGCCCCCAGAGGAGTGGAGTGGGACATTTAGGGTAGAGCAATGAACCCATACCCGGTGGGATTAAGTGGTGATCCCAGGAAGTGATCCTAATGCAAATATATATCAACACCTGACCAACTGACACCCAGAACCCAGGGGCATTTTACCTCTAAGCTACATCCTCCTATTTTATTTTTTTACTCGGAAACAGGGTCTCACTAAGTTGCTGAGGCTGTCTTCAAACCTGTAGTCCTCCTCCCTTAGCCTTCCAAGTACTAGGATTATAGGAGTACACCACCATGCCCAGCTACACCTGGAATTTCTTTAAATCCATTTAGCCATTGTGAATTGTGCTGCTATAAACATGGATATATAGATATTACTATAATTTTCTGATTTCAGTCCCTTTGGAAAGATATCTGGGAGTGGTGTAGCAGGATCATATGGTGGATTCATTCTCAATTTTCTGAGGAATCTCCACACTGATCTCCATAGGAGCTGCACTGATTTGCAATCCCACCAACAGTGTAGAAGAGTTCCTATTTTTCCACATCTTTGCCAGTATTTATTGTTGTTTGACTTCTTGATGATTGCCATTCTGTTTGGGTTCAGATGAAATCTCAGTGTAGCTTTGATTTGCATCTCCCTGATTGCTAATGATGTGGAACATTTTTTCATATATTTATTTGCCATTTATATCTCTTCTTTTGTGAAGTGTCTCTTTAGTTCAATTGCCCAATTCTTGATTGGATTATTCTTTTTAAGTGTTAAGTCTCTTAAGTTCTTTGTATTCTAGATATTAGTCCTCTATCAGAGGAATAGCTGCCAAAGATCTTCTCCCATTCTGTAGGCTCTCTCTTTAGACTCTTGATGGTTTGTTTCCTTTGATGAGCAGAAGCTTTTTTTTTTTTTTTTTTTTTGCAGAACTGGGGATTGAACTCAGGGACATTATACCTTTGAGCTATACCCCCAGCCCTATTTCTTATTCTTTATCTTGAAACTAGGTCTCACTAAGTTGCGGAGTGCCTCACCAGGTAGCTGAGGCTGGCCGCAAACCCGGATCCTCCGGTCTCAGCCTCCCGAATGCTGGGATTATAAGTGCGCACCAGCACGCCCGGCTCGAGCAGAAGCTTTTATTTAATGCCATCCTATTTATTAATTCTTGCTTTAATTTCCTGAGCTTTGGGGGTCTTATTTTATTTTTGTGGTATTGGGATTGAACTCACAGGCATTCTACCTTCGAGCTATACCCCTAGCCTGATTTTATTTCTTATTTGGAAACAGGGTCTCGCTAGGTTGATGACAATCTCATTACTTGCTGAGGCTGTCCTCAAACCTGTGATGTGACTATCTCAGCCTCCTAAATTCTGGGATTACAAGTGTGTGCCACCATGCCCAGCTTGGGGGTCTTCTAAGGAAGTTTCTACCAGTGCCTATATGTTGGAGTGCTAAACCTATGCCTTCCTATAGTAATTTCAAAGTCTCTGGTCTAATTTCTAGGTCTTTGATCCATCTCAAGTTGACTTTTGTGCAGAGTGAGAGGTAAGGATCTAATTCCATTTTTCTACAAATGAATAACCAGTTTTTCCAATACCAATTGTTGAAAAGACTGTCCATCAACAAATTAATAGATTATAAAATAATGGAATAAGCCGGGTATGGTGGCGCACGCTTGTAATCCCAGCATTGAGAGGCTGAGACTGGAGGATCTGGGTTCGTGGCCAGCCTCAGCTACCTAATGAGGCACTCTGCAACTTAGTGAGACCCTGTTTCAAAATAAAGAATCAAAAATAGGGCTGGGGGTATAGCTCAGAGGTAGAATGCCCCTGAGTTCAATCCCCAGTACCACAAAAATAAATAAATAAATAAATAAATAAATAAATAAATAAATAAATAAATAAAATAATGAGATATACATACAATGGAATTCTACTCAGCAATTAAGAAGAACAAAATGTCATTTGCAGGAAAATTGATGGACCTGGAGAACATTATGTTAAGTGAGATTAGCTAGGCACAAAAAGTGAAGGGTCATGATTTCTTGAATATGCACAAGCTTGGGATACAAGAGGGGCTCCCGATAATGGAGGAGAAACCTCAGTGGAGCCAGGGAAGTGGTCTAGGGGAAGAGGGGAGGGAAGGGGAGGATCAAAGAAGGAATCACTTCCATCAATTTTGTGTACATATGTGAGAATACCAATGTCAATCTCAATATCCTGAATGAGGAAGGGGGCAGTGGGGAGGGAGCCAGGGGAAAGCCCACCAAGTGCTATTTGCATATATGTCACTATTACTGTGAACTAAATTATGATGTGAGATTGTAATACACCAATGAAATTATGAAAAAATCAACATATTTGCTTAAATGCCTATCATATTTTCTGCTAAAATTCAAATAGTGGGAGTTTCTAAGGAAGAAAGGAAGGAAGGAAGGAAAGAAATTTAAAAAGGAAAGGGGAAAGGGAAATCCTATGATGATTTTCTGAATAAAATGTATTACTGTCATTGGATGTGGTGGCAAACACCTATAATCCTAGTACTTGGGAGGATGATACAGGACGATTAGAAGGTTTGAGGCCAGTCTCAGTAACTTAGTGAGACCTTCTTTCAAAATAAAAAATAAAAAGGGCTGGCAGTGTAGCTCAGAGGTAGAGCACCCCTGGGTTCAATCCCCATTACCAAAAAGAAGCCGGATGTGGTGGTGCACGCTTGTAATCCCAGTACTTGGAAGGCTGAAACCAGATGATCCGAGTTTGCGGCCAGCCTCACCTACTTAGTAAGGCCCTCTGCAACTTAGAGAGACCCTGTTTAAAAAATAAAGAATGAAAAATAGGGCTGGGAGTGTAGTTCAGAGGTAGAATACCCGTGGGTTCTATCCCCAGTACCACAAAAAAAAAAAAAAAAAAAAAAAAAAAAATAGGGCTGGGGGTGTAGCTCAGAGGTAGAATGTCTCTGAGTTGAATCCCCAGCTACCCCCCACACACAAAAAAAATGAGAAAAAGAAAACGAATCACTGTCTTATTTCTCCATTTTTTGATATTCCAATGAATTTGGTTGGATTTTATGAAAAGTAGGCACCAGGATTGGGGAACTTCCGAGCAGTAGTACCTCACTCACAGTGTCTACGTGACAGAAGCTTTTAGCAGAGCTACATATGCGGGGCAGGGGAGGCGGTGCTGGGTGGGGTGCTGCATTTGTAGGGCAAAAATGGTTTACTTAAGATCATTTGCTGGGAAAGGTTGGGGAAGGAAAGAAGAATAGTTAGAAACAGTAGACGAGTGGGCCAAAGCATCTTTGGGAGCAAGTCTGCAAGTGTCCATTCTGTGAGATGGAAGGAGATTCTATTCTACGAGGACCCTCTTTGTTTAAAAGAGCAACACACAGAGAACCAAGGAGATAAAGCACCCCACTCAAACCAGCTAGTGACAGGCCAGGCTTCACACTGGTGGTTCTCAAAAAGTGTGATGCCTGGGTCATCATCACCAGCACCATTGGGAGGTTTTTAAAATGTGCATTCCTAGGCCGGGCGTGGTGGCGCACGCTTGTAATCCCAGCATTCGGGAGGCTGAGACCAGAGGATCCGGGTTCGCGGCCAGCCTCAGCTACATAGTGAGGCACTCCGCAACTTAGTGAGACTCGGTTTCAAAATAAAGAATAAAAAATAGGGCTGGGGGTGTAGCTCGGAGGTAGAATGCCCCTGAGTTCAATCCCCAGTACT
>PVLC010041900.1:0-13285 GCA_004027655.1 Graphiurus murinus
AGAAAAAGACCTATGTGAAGGTCAGCCTACCTTTCTCTCTTTCGTGTGAGCTGAAAGCAATTCAAGCAGTCCTATTCACTAAGAGGGGCAAGTCTAGGGCACAGTCATGGTCAAGGAACCCAAGGCAAGATGGTTTAGGTAGTTGTTGAAATTCTAGTGAGAAAGACCAGCATGCCCTTTTCTCTCTTCCTTCCTTTACTATTACCGAAGCAAGTATTTAAATCAAGTAGCACCCTCAAAAACAGGGCTCATGATGGACATGTGAAGCCAGCCTCTCATCTGGACCCTGTGATGAAGAATCCTTGAGACTCAGAGACTAGCCAACCTGAGCCACCAGGACAGAGGAACTGACAGGAATGTTGGGGTGAATCCCCAGCTATTAAGAAAGAATGTGTGTTTGTCATCTCCTATTCTTTAGAATCATAGGAGGCAAAAGATAAACAGAGCAGGATTCTGACATGAGGGAACCTGGAAATGACTCTTCTCCCTTTTATCATAGCCAGGAATATGAACAAGATCCCTACTATTCATCTCTTTTCATATCTTAGGTCACAGACAAAAAAAATGTGTGTGTGTGTGTGTGTGTGTGTGTGTATATATATATATATATCTCAGAAGGAAAGTCAACATAGAGGTACATGGAAAGAAGCTCAAACAATTTTCTGTACTAACACTTTTTGTACTTCAAGATATAAAAATGGTATGGCCACTGAACGCAAAAAGTGTTGTTTTAAAGCACTATACAGAAAACAAACATAGCCAGGAGCTGTCGGGGTGTCAGACCAAACAGATGCGGCAGTATGTGCATCAGTCCATGAGATGGTTTCCCATCTCTAGTTTCCTACTATCCATTTGATAAAGGATGATTGTGTGAATATCTCTATACATTTGACAAAATCTGCCACCCTTCAATGTCTGAGCTCTGTTGTAAGTATGGTGGTCTCCAGCAGCTAGAGATATACTTCCTACAGAGAAGAATTGAGGAGAGGCTTCTGCTTTTTTGACTCAAATTATTCTATATTTTCACAAGCATTTGGAATCTTATCTGACTCCAAAATTCTCAAAAAGCACTCAGTTTTTAGGCCAAGGAAGGAGAATAAGGAGTGTATAAAGGCTTTGGAGTTGGAAATGCAGAATTTAATTCATCAGTTCAATTTTGCACTGTAGGAAATGTAAGCAAAACAATTGTCCCAACTCTTATTTTGTTTAAAGTACATTCTTGGCTTTAGTAAACATGGGCATAATACTCTTTTCAGAAATTATAGAATCTTATAGAATGGTCTAGAGGCTTGCTTCAGTTTCGGTTAGATGATACTAGATTTAATGAAGTAAATACTGATAAAAATGTACTTACTTCACTGCTGACTGGTCCATACGAATGACCTGAAGAATCTGGTTCTTCTAAATACAGAGTGTAAAAGTGTGGTCTAAATCAAACAGTATCAAAATGTAATATTTTACGAACACATTGCAAAACAGAATAGAAAGAAAAATTCAACAATTGATAGTGATTAAAAATTCTACAACACTGAGGTCACATTTCTAAACTTTGCTGGGAAATAATTTACAGGTTTGGAATATTTCAAAATGTGGCTATAATAATTTGGATATATAACATCATAGCCAATGGCACAGTTTCATTAGAATCTATTTTTAAGTAGTATGTAACTTCTACAAAATAGAGGAGTATTTATAATAGAAATTGATCATATACATACCTTTTATCTGTAGGAAGCTGTAACCACTGAAGAACGGATACAATTCTTTCTTCAAATGGTACTGAACTAAAATTAAGGATAAACAAAATGGAACAAAGCTATGAGAACCATTTGGATTTAAAATATATTTTTCTTATTGAAAATAGCATTAAGCCAGGCATAGTGACACACACTTATAATCCCAGTACTTGGGAGGTTGAGAGAGGAGGATCAGAGGTTCACACTCAGACTCAACTACTTAATGAAGCCCTCCACAACTTAGTGAGAACTTGTTTCAAAAATAAAAAGAACAAAAAAATAGGGCTTGGAGTGTAGCTTGGAGGTAAAATGCCCCTGGGTTCAATTCCCAGTAGAAGGAAGGAAGGAAGGAAGGAAAGAAGCAAGGAAGGAAGGAGGGAGGGAGGGAGGGAGGGAGGGAGGGAGGGAGGGAAAAGAAAGGAGGAAAGGGAGGAAGGAAGGAAGAAAGCGAGAAAAAAAGAAAATAGCATTAAAGAACACTAAAACAAGCTGGGTGTGATAGCACACGCCTGTAATCCCAGTAATTCGGAGGCTGAGACAGGAGGATCACAGGTTTAAGACCAGCCTCAGAAACTTAATACCCTGATGTTTCAAAATATAAAGGATTAAGGAGTAGCTGGGAGTAGGATGACCCTGGCTCATCTAGTGTTTGAAATTATATAAGGGTTTTACTTGAAAACTTAAATTTGTTTTTCCAATGAAGAAACAAAGTTTAACTTTTATACCAACAAAAACTATAATTGGCTTTAAATATTTGCTTCTTGTCCTCTACTGGAGGATATTACTCATGTGCTTGAGAACAGTTACTGCATACCACATGAATGGCCCGTGTGTAATACATTCTACAAAGGGTGCTTCATGAAGAACACATTCATTGATGACTGTTAGTGTAATTGGGAAGCGGGCACCTGATGAGCAAACAACATCTCTCCAGGCAACATTTCTTTAGCAGAATTAATTACGCCTTCTACTGGGCACACGGTTGTGTTTACACAGCTCCACAGGCGTGCTTGTACAACCACAGGTGCAGCTAGCTGTGCTCTCTACTAGATCTTCGATAGCCAGAGACCACCCATCACTAATCTTGGAATCGCCCATGCTAGGATGGTGCACGGCATGTCAGACTTCATTTACCATCTCAGTTTCCTCCATGGGATGAAAACAATGGCAGACAACATGGTACAGAGAGGCACTGCACTGGGCTGGTGGGAACCATAAAGAATAGCTAATAAGATGACCAGATAAATTGCTATGCCCTTTTGGTCTAAGATTTATGGTCTTTTCTGTTTGCCCTCTCCTTTTCCCAAACATATTGTATTGATTTTGCAAAAGAAATTTTAAGGGTATGAAATAAATTAAATAATTTGAGTAGTCTTGCTAAAAATCAGCCAAAGGGTGTCTTCTCTCTAAAAAGTTTTGCCTTTTCTCAATACACCATGGATTTTGAATATTGCAGAGATGTTTTCTAATCAGTTTCTCACACTAGAGAGTAGATTTATTAAAGTAATTTGGAAATGGAACTAGAAATCCAGAGGAATCATTTATATATATATACATATTTTTGAGGGGGGGTGGTACTGGGAATTGAACCCAGGGGTATTGCATTCTACTTCCAAGCTTCACCCCCAGCCCTTTTTATTTTTTGTTTTGAAACAGAGTCTCACTAACTAGGTTGCTGAGAGCCTTGATACATCACTGAGGCTGTCCTTGAACCTGTGATTCTCCTGCCTCAGCCTCCCAAGTACAGGGATTACAGGCATGTGCTACCATGCTCAACTAATATCTTCTTTTAAATAATATTCTAGACACCAGGAAATTGTTCCTATCTATGTAATCTTTAATCCATTTGTTTTTTTCTGTTCCTAGTTCCTTTTCTTCCTGCAATTAAACTGTGTAGTGCCTCCATTTACACTATTACCTCATTTTTTAAATTCTATTTTCATCATGACCTCATTTTTTAAACATCTAGAAAACAATTGTCGAGTCTTATTGTCTCTTTACTATCCATATAAAATTCTTTGAGATACAATTCTTATTCTGAGAGGCCCCATTTCTCAACCAATATATTACTCAAATGCTAGCTCTCAGGACTCAATAAAAAGGAGAGGATGAGAGAAAACCAAGCCGTTCTGTATTGCAGGTCCTAGAAAGGGCTCCTTTACACATACCCGTTGTACACTTTGTAGATGTCTGGGAGAATTCCATTAATTGCCACATCTGATCCTGGCCAAAAAAATGTGCCTGACCTGAGGCCTTGATACTTAGCTGTGAGCCAAATCTGGGAAAGATAATGAAGGAACGTTGGGAAATCATGCAAACATTCATCTCTTGGGAAAGTGTGTATTCATGCAACACCAACATACTCCTCTCAAGTGCTAGAATGTTTTTTAAGGTCAACAAGCTCCAGCAACTAGATCATAGTAATCAAGTAATGTGACTCTCAAACAGCAGCAAACAGAATTTTAAATAATTAGAAAGTAAATTAAACTAAAAAAGATAGACATAAGTAAGTTGGCAACTCTTGCAACTTTTAGAGCTATATTCTTAATTAATAGGTTTCTCTTGAAAGAAGAAAATTGACAAATATATATGTCTTAAGACTGTGACATTTTGCTTACAGAACTAGCATTTATTAAGTACTTATTACTGTTAATCATAGTTCTGAATAGTATTCCTATAATCATTCCACATAATTAATTACGTAATTCTTACAATACCCCTAGAGATAGTTAACACTATTAGCTGCAGTGTAGATAGGAGAACACTGAAGGACATGAAAATTACTTGTCCAAATTCACACAGCTTTATAGGTCAATGCTAAAATTTGAATTTATAACCAACAAATTAAACATTATGATCTTTTTCCTTCTAAGAAGAATACCAAGATTATCCAGATAGACCCTATGTATCTATTGTAAGAATTTAAAAACCGTGGAAAGGAGAATATATCTAAATTAAAATCAGAAAGAACTTGCTAAGTTATTATACTTGCAAATGAAAGCAAGGCTTGCCTCTTGGAAAAACAAAATAGCTTTGTGTATATTAAAATTACATGTATTTATGAGGTAGGGTACAGCATTTATAGACTAGGCAAATCAAGGTAATTAATGTTCCCATTTCCTAATCATTACTTTGTATTAATTGAAAAAAATTTTTTTTAGTTCTTTGGCATGAAAAAAAATTGTTTTAATGTTTAAGTAGATGAAAATGTTAACTTTGATTTGCTCACTAGATACTACATACATGTGTCAAATTATCACACTGTACCCCATAAACACGCACACTTAAAATAATGATTATTTTTTTAAAAAATTACCCCAGACTACCACAAGATGCTACTACCCTAAGAAAGAAGAATCAAGCAGAAAAGAAAAATGGCTCAACGCATCTCCAAAGTAAATGACTCTCAATTTATGCACTGATACAAGTTGCGTTTAGGATTGTCAGTACTCATCTCCATTTATGAAAGGATGGCCACAGACACAGTAAATGAAATTAGGTGTTAATAGCTCCAAGGAATCTGGTTATTTTACTCTGATTGAAATAAATGCAAATAAAAAATAAACTCTTAGTAGTTAACACAAACAAGGAACTCACTGGCTCTCCTTTGTACCAGGCGGGATTAAATTTCTCTTTACTTTTAAGTGAGAAGGAAGCATTCATTTTGGGATCATACATTTTATTGTCGATTATGCCATGAGATTCTGGATAAAGTCCCTACAAAAGACAAAATACAGATTTTTATCACACATTTTAAGATGTTATTTTTTCTGATCTGAAATTAAATTATTCCCTTGAAAAATTATACCTTACTTTTAACAACATAAAAGTTGAAATATAGAGCTTACTGTGACAATACTGTAGTGATTGGGAAAGGTTTTTGTTGGATATACTGGTCTCATGTTTTTAGTATAAGTTCCACAGTTTTCTAGATGGGAAAAAAAAATAAACTTTGTTAAGTAAATACATCTGAAAATCTGCTCATCTCATTTACTTTCGTACCAGAGCAGTTTAAATCATATAAAATAACTAGCCTAGGAGAGACCTATAGCCTACCAAAAACGTAGGATGAATTATAAAGCAACACTAGGGATACAAATTCAATATTAAAGATGAGTTATTTTTTCTCTGAGTTGGGAAACAGTAAAAAAAAATAATTAAGCCAATTAAATAGATATCCCATATTTATCAATAACATAAAGTTTGAGACAAACAAGTTGAAATAGCAGGATGCTTGCAGTATCTTCACTATGACTTAGTGATCAAATGCCTAAATTACAAGAGGGAGTAAACCACCAGCTAACCCTGCAAAGTAAAGCAAGGGTGAAGGGGCAGCCAGGCTGACAGTGTCCTGGGCCCCCGATCCAGAACTGGCCACCCCCAGATTAACTTAACTGCTTTAAAGACAAACGCATCCTACCATTTGGCTTCATGTTAGACAAAGCAAGGAAGTCAGGCTGTTCCCGGTGGGTGGCCTGTTGATTTAGCCCTGAGGTCTTGCTCCTTCCTCTTCTGCTTCCTAGTCTACTACTGAGGAAAGAACTGATACCTACTGACTCCAGTATTTCAATACTGCATTACCTGAAAATGTCTCTCAGATTGCATGTGTCTACATGTCTCACTGCTTTCCTAACTGTTCAGAGCTGCAGGCTACATGCTCCAATTATCTAACACTAGGGCTTAACTAACTGTGCACTGGTTTCTTTTAAACACCACACACGGGAACCCATAACTCCTTGATTTTGACCTGAGGGTCCCAGGTTTGGTGCCACAGAGACAAACTCTCCTCCCAGTGGTAATGAAGGGCAAGATATCCTCAGGGTTGGGCTTGTGGGCTTGCTGGGAAGAGCAGAGCGCTGTCTATACAAAGCCGAATATGCCAAGTGATTATTTATTTAAAAGAAAAACTGTTTTCCTTCAGGTAGAAATTGAACATTTAAAGCTGCAAAACTTATTTTGGCACTTCGTAAGACAAGCCCAATGACTTAAATATGCATTTACTGAGAGCAATTTAACATTTAAAACAACCTCATATACTTAATTCTAGGAAATAATATTTTAGAATTCCAAAAGATTAAAAAACTATACTTATGCCATAGCTACTTAAATACTGAGAACTGACACCTAGTAAAGTTTGATAGTGTCTACATCCATATATGATTTTTTTCCGTCTTTCAGTAGCCATGATACAACTGACACCCATATCACTGGAAGTAACATGATTCAAAATTATGGCATCAATATTAAGAAAAGACCACTACAATTTCATCAGTAACTTGCAGAATAATCATCATTCAATTAAGGCCTTGGTTGAGACAAAGATATTTAAAAGGCTTAATTTGATCCAAAAGTATATGGTATGTGCCAAAAAAAAAAGAACACAAGTATGTCATTTGTAGGAAAATGAATGGAACTCAAGAATATTATGCTAAGTAAGATTAGCTAGTCACAGGAAGTGAAGGGTGATATGTTTTCACTCATATGTGGAAACTTGAGAGAAACTAGGAAACAAAGAGGACTTCAGAGAGCTAGGGGTGGGGGCGCTAGTGGAATGGGGGAGAGGGCTGAGGGAAGGAGGTGGGGAGAAGAAAGGGGAAAGCTGATGATGGAGGCAATTCAAATAATCCTTCATTCGTACTTTAAGTTATCTGTATCCATGTAAATATTATGTAGGGAGGGAAGCAAGGAGGGACCCGGAGGGAAACACACCACAAATGATGTGTGCATGTATGTTTTTGTCACTTGGAACTGCACTGTGATGTGTAATTACAATGCACTAATAATATAAATTAAAAAAAAAAGATTCAATGTGATCCAAAAGATAATACAAGATAACTAGCAGTACTACTAGTCTATACTAGTAGTGTCATATCAACTTCAAAAACATTCAGTTTTTGAAATTCTACTTTTTAAATACAATTTTCATAAATAAGTATGTAAATGAATTTTCCATAAAAAGGATGCAAAGTTCAAGTAAAGAATACATATGTGTAGAAATGGCTGAGGGTAAAAGTCCTACTATAACTATGAGCCTCATCACCAGGTTTAACAACTTTGCACTTGAGAAGTTTAGTAAAACAGTTAGGTGCTGCCAGTACTTTTCCAAGAAAGACCCCCTCCCTAATCTATCTCATCAAAATCATGACACTTGTAGTCAACTCTGAAATTACTCACTTAGTTTGCTAATAACAGGAAGAAGTCCACCCCAAGTGTGTAAATATTCTGCCCTGAATCCATCCAAAGAAAATAAGAGGGTAGGAGGCAAATCAAACCTGGGTAATGAGACAAAAAAAAAGTTTAAAGACTAATGAGGGTTTTCTCCCTCCCTGGCACAGGTTCCACAAAAATTTTTTCACTGTGGTTGGTATGTAATCTTTAACAACTCAGCAAGCACATTTATAAAAAATATTTTACATGTACTTATACACATGCTTTTTCATTGCATAATACAAATCTTTTTATCATCAAATAGTATTTATACTTATACTACTTTGAGTAACATCATTCACCATTTCTGTCATTTCAAAAGCTAGACCAAATGCTACTAAAATAAAACAGGATTCCAAAAATTTGAAGGAGAATATATGTTAGTAAATGCACTACAGAAATTAGGCTTTTGTTTCCATCGATTTTTTTTACCCAACAACCACCTTCTGATACTGTCTTTATTTAAATCTAATAGTAATTCATACAGCATAAATTATATACTAAGCTAGTTTTTATGCTTAGTACATTTAAAATCCATAAATATCTTATACAGAAGTTTGAGAGATGTTTAATTACATTCAAATATTTCAACAATAATGAAATGATTCAAAGCTAAGAATGAGCAATGAGGACACTAATGCATACATAATGCGTGTGGCATGGACATCCAAAGAGGAAGGCACAAAAATCATATATGATGATATACTTAGCAAAAGAAAATAGCTGTGAATGACTATCTAAAAACAGCCACAGTTCAGAAATTCTGTTACTTCTAGTGACCCTTGGTAGATGAAAGGGGCACTGAATAGCCCACCCTTTAAATTCCACATAAACTCTTTTTGCAAGGTACTGTACAAAAATATTTTAAGGGGAAAAGAACAAATATAAATTATCAATAGCCGGGCATGATGGCACATGTTTGTAATCACAGTACTTGGGAGGCTGAGACACTTGGGTTCTCAGCCAGCCTCAGCTACTTAGTGAGGCCCTCTGCAACTTAGTGAAACAGCGTTTCAAAATAAAGAATAAAAATGCTCCTGGGTTCAATCCCCAGTACTACCAAAAAAAAAAAAAAAAAAAAAATTACATAACATCCACTCACAGCTATGTCACTTATCCCCAAAATATGTAAATGGACCAAAATATAAAAAGAAGCTATAAAGCAATTTGCTATAAGTTCAATTCTCAAATTTCATAATGAAAGCAAAGATCCTTCTTTTGGATGAAGAAAACACAAATACTTCCATCTGGTAAACATGAGTAATAAATACTAAATATTCAGTGCCTCTCCTTTTTTCACCTTCTCCGAAAGTAGGGGTCAACACCACAATCATCTCTATACTACCAGCGCCAAACGCAAGACCTAACTAACAGTAATGTTTAATGAGATAATTATTTTTAAGCTATTAATTTTTAAAGAGAAAAAAAATAAATGGTCCCTTCTAAGAAAGAAAAAAATATGTCTCAGAATATAATCTTACCCTTCTGGACACTGCGGCTCATCAATGCTCTCACACGTTTCTTCTACCCAACTTTTCTCACCTAAAGATTTTCGAAAAATAAAATGAGGTGGGCACTCTTACCAGTGACAATTGCCATGCCTGAGAGACACATTAAGACAGAGTCTGGAAACAAAGTATGCTAAGAGGCATGTAGACAACACAGCGCACAATGAGTAGAGGGGGTTATTTTGTTTCAAAATAAGAATTAGTTCATATCAGGAAGAAACAAATAAATGCATGAATGTAAGTCAGCCTTATTTATCCATGTATTGTTGTGTTCTACATCCATGGAGATGGACCAGCTGAGGAACAAAAGCATTAAAAAAAAAAAAATGCAATTAAGTCAGGCGTGATGGTGCATGCCTGTAATCCCAGTACTTGGGAGGCTGAGACAGGAGGATAGCAGGTTTGAGGACAGCCTCAGCAACTTAGTGAGACTCTTAGCAACCTAGCAAGATCTTGTTTCAGAAATAAAAAGTAAAATAGGACTGGAGGTATAGCTCAAGGTAGAAGTGGAATGGCCCAAGCCGGGCGTGGTGGCTCACGCTTGTAATCCCAGCATTCGGGAGGCTGAGACCGGAGGATCTGGGTTCGCGGCCAGCCTCAGCTACCTAGTGAGGCACTCCGCAACTTAGTGAGACTCGGTTTCAAAAATAAAGAATAAAAAAAAAAATAGGGCTGGGGGTATAGCTCGGAGGTAGAATGCCCCTGAGTTCAATCCCCAGTACCGCAAAAAAAAAAAAAAAAAAAGAAGTGGAATGGCCCTGGGTTCAATTCTCAGCATCACACACACACACACACACACACACACACACCACACAATATATATATATATATATATGTATATGTATATGTATATGTATATATATATCACTGAACATGTGCAGTTTTTTTCATTATTCCCTAAACAATTCTCATTAAGATTTCCTTTTCCTTTATTATTCCCTGACAGTACAGTATAACAAATATTTGCATAGTGTTTAGTATATAGATATTATAAGGAATCAAAGAATCATTTAAAGCATACAGAAAGATGTGCACAGGTTACATGCGAATACTCTGCCACTGTATATTGTATATAATATTCTTGAGGATCCTTTGATACCTGCAGAGGTTCTAGAACCAATCGCCCATGGACACAGAAGATGACTGTACTGTATTTGTGAGAGCTTGGATATCTTTTATATTGTCAAAATCTGAGTATCTTTAGGCAGAATATACAAACTTCCTTCCATCCACCCTACAAAATCGTTGGTACTTTGATGTCTTAGTTCTCTCTCACATAGAGTCAGGTTCTATGAAGGGATTTCAAGGAGCCCTGTAACTCCTGAACAAGACATTATAATCACATCACCCTACAAAATAATCTTTCAAAGTAATTCCACATCATCTCTTTCAATGCATGTTACAAGACACTGTCTTCATTTAGTACAAAGGAACCTGAGATATCAACGTCAGCCAGGATCTTTCCACAAAGATACTATTCATTAAATATGCAGCTACTTTCAAAAGAACATGGAGAAGGAGGGAGGTAGGAGAATGAGTAGCTATAAGTAAAATAAGATTGGCCACTTATAGACAATTATTATTAGGTTGGGTGAAGGAAATAAACTTCATTACATTATATACTCTCTACTTAGGTGTATGTTTAAAATATAAGTTTTTAAATTATGTTTCAGCAAATATAGGTGGCCAATACACATGACTGCTAATATAAAAAGGTAGCATCTATGCAAAACCCTGGAATTGCCAGGCTGCTGGGGAGCCAGGAGGCTGACCTCGACACACGGAGCTGTAGTTGATGCAGCAATCACCATGAGCCTTGCAGTCATCTGAGCAGGTGCAGTGGTTCCTGGACAGCCTTTTCTCTCCACACCTGAACTTGTTGCAAGTCCATATATGTTCTGGAAACAAATATCAATGAAAGATGTTTTATCACCAGGCAGAGTGGCACACTGTTGAAATGCCAGTACTTGGGAGACTGAGAAAGGAGGATTGTAGGTTTGAGGACAGCCTCAGCCACACAGTGAGACTGTCAGCAACCTAGTGAGACCGGGTTTCAACCCAAAAATTAAAATGGGGCTGGGGGTATAGTTTGGAGGTAGAATGCCCCTGGGGGTTCAATCCCCAGCAAACCCCCCCCCCCCACACACACACACCAAAAAAAAAAAAAAAAAAAAAAAAGACACGCAATGGTTTCAAATGCAACAAGTTCAAAATGAACACAGAATTACTGTCTCTAGGAATAGGAGCCATGAGAGACAATGAACTATTTCATAATTCTTGGTCACTCTCAGGCTCTGTCACTTCTGAACTAACAGAGGCAACACATGCAGGCACCAACTGTTATTATTTCACTAAGAACTCAAAATTTCATCATTTTAGAAATTGGACACATGATGATTATTATAAAACCCATATGAAGACCTTGGCTTCTTCCACCAGCCATTTTGAGGATTCTCAAACTTTGATCTAAATCTGACTCACTCCCATTTCAATATTATTCCACATTGTATCCAATGAAAGAGAAACTTTTCTATTCTGATGGTTTATTTTAAATTTTAAGTGACCATCCTAAAACATTTACTTTAAGGGGCCTATAATGAAAATATCTATATATTTCAAGCATCCTTTTAGAACTTAGCTTAAATGCAAATTAAACTTACAAAGGCTTTCAACATACATTAGAAACAGGCACAGTTTTGCTATCCATAAAATGTTTAACAAAGGCAAATTATGAATTTTTTCCTCTAAGTATGGTTAAAATATAAATATAACTATATGTACATGCTAAATTAAAAAGAAAAAACCTCAAATGATTTAGGTAAATCACCTGCCTAAAAGATGCAGATCTTTCCTCTGATCTTGTCCTAATGCGCAGGACAAGATCCCAGAGTTTTCCCTGAACATTTTTACCTGGTTCTATACAAGTTTCCTTGTAATCTAGACAGCAGTTTCCCAACTCAACGCAGGCAGCATCACACCGACAGTTTCCAAATGTCCTCTCAAAACAGCGGCCTTTGCAACTTTTTACTGAAAACAGTGAACAGGTTAGAAATCTCCAGTCATTATATAATTACAAAGCAAGCATCAACTAATAAATTTAGGTTAGGTATAGAATAGGGTCAAATGCCGCTTTAGAAAACTCAGTCGGGGTAAGAACAACCAGAGATTCTTTTCACAAATAGAAAAGTACACAAATAGAAGGTAATCTTATATACAGAAATTTTCTGCAAAAGAAAGTTCTGAAAAGGAACTTAAAAAAAATACAAGCCCTACTAGATCTAATAAAACTTAAATACCCATGGTAAAATAAAGATAAGAAAAATCAGGCCAGGTGTGGTGGTGCACACCTGTAATCCCAGTACTTGGGAAGCTGAGATGAGAAGATAGCAAGTTTGAGGCCAGCAACTTAGACCCTGTTTCAGAATAAAATAAATAAATAAACAGGGTTAGTGATGTAGTTCAGAGGTAGAAGATCTTTGGGTTCAATGAGGAAGGAAGGAAGGAAGGAAGGAAGGAAGGAAGGAAGGAAGGAAGGAAGGAAGGAAGGAAGGGAGGGAGGGAGGAAAGAAAGAGAGAAAGAGGGAAAGAGGGAAAGAGGGAAAGAGGGAAAGAGGAGGGGGACAGGAGAGGGGGAGGAGGAGGGAAGGTAAAAGAAAAGGGTGAGGGAAGGGGACCTTAGTTGATCAGAATAAGGGCTAGTTCTGAAAATTTTAGGCAATGAAAAGTTGGCTAATAAGTAAGAAGTCAGGGGCTTCCCTAAAACTTCAAAATGTGAAAGCAAAAATAAAAAATAAATAAATGAAAGTGGCTAGGAATATTTCAGGAAGGCAAATA
>PVLC010041901.1:0-13185 GCA_004027655.1 Graphiurus murinus
GAGTGCCTCACTAAGCAGCTGAGGCTGGCCGCGAACCCGGATCCTCCGGTCTCAGCCTCCTGAATGCTGGGATTACAAGCGTGCGCCACCACGTTCGGCTTTAAAGACATGTTTTAACAATACTTGAGACAGGTCTAAGTGTCTATGATGGAAATCAAAGAACAGTGGTGTCCAATTTAGGCTTCTAGGGGAACAGCCCCAGCAAGATGTACCCTGATTCCTTTGCATGTCTCCACCTAGGCTATGTGGATAAGGGTAGAGCACAGTTTTCTGAGTTATTGGCAGGATACCTCACAAATCCTGTTGGAGCCAGGGGAAGTAAGCAGTATGGTGAAAAGCCACCATGAGTCAATTTCTTTTTTTTTTTTTTTTTTTGCAGTACTGGGGATTGAACTCAGGGGCATTCTACCTCCGAGCTATACCCCCAGCCCTATTTTTTTTAATTCTTTATTTTGAATAGGGTCTCACTAAGTTGCAGAGGGCCTCACTAGGCAGCTGAGGCTGGCTGTGAACTTGGATCCTCAGGTCTCAGCCTCCCAAATGCTGGGATTACAAGCATACGCCACCACGCCTGGCTAGGCAATTTCTTATTAATCTGGCTCCCCCACCCACCTTAAGCTATAGATATAAGATTGTCTGTGAATCTGTAAAACTGCTTGGCTGTAGTTTACACTTGACTTCTCAGTAGAAGAGACACAGCACTCTCTCAAAGGGCTTCTCCGGTGAACTATCTATGCTGTAAGGACAGGGAGAACCGACACCACTCTAACCTTGGTTTTGCTATCTGTGTAGGTAATCAACTTTCTGAATCCATCCAAGTTCACGGGTCTCCTCCTCTCCAGCCATGCCTAACAGCTGCAGAAGTAATCCCTGTGGTCTTGTTAATCATCCTGCTGCCACTGACAGGCTGTTTTACCACTTAGAAGGGAAATTTCAATTGCCTTGAAGTATATGATGTTTTTAATAAATCAATAGTACATAATTGAATTTTACAATAAATCCAAAACCACCAAGACTTGCTACCATTTGGAAGCACAATAGTATCAGGTCTTCCTGATTCTGGCCTTTCTTTAGTTCATATATCCTACTTCTGTGTTCCTCTTTGACTTCGTATTTCTCATTTTAAACATAATTGGAAATGTAGTTGTTTTTCACATCTCTGTCTACCCAATGGCATTAGTCACATCACAGTATAGTTGATTCAAGAAATGAATGAATGAAAAATAGTAGCAACTAATAAACATTTAATACTTGCTAAGTTCCATACACTTTCTTAGCTATTCAATTGCTTAATCATCACAATAATTCCATAAGTTTCATACTGGCTTTGCAGACAAGAAAATTTGGATGCAGACAAATTATATAGCCCAAGGTGTAAATGAATATAATTACTAATAAGTAAATAAATAAAATAGTTTCTCAAAAAACACTAGGGAAAGTGTATTTGGGTTTTACATTTATATATCAACATGCCCCCTCTAATTAAAATCTTTTATCTCTAATTAATTATATGCAATATTTTATAAGCCACATTACTCTAGTTCATTCTTATACCAAATTCACTCAGTACTAAGCTGGGTGGCTCATACACTCACACACACACACACACACACACACACACACACACACACACACAGTGTCAAAATGTGGTCTACAATGAAAGAAGCACTGTCTTGTCCCGATGACATCTCAAAGCTTTGTAGTTCTATCAGTCTAAGATAATGCTTACTGGCTTCATAAAAATTCAAACTCAAATACCAGAAATGCCAGAGACTGAAAGCCATATCTATGTTGAATTGATGCAGTTTTTGTTAGTCATTAAAATATTAGTAGAACAAGATTTTGATGTACTTTACCAGTCTGGTGAAGGCGATAGTTTGGCAAATTTGTTTATGGAAAAGAAGTCAGCATTTTCTACATAAGACAGTTGAAACATCTTCTGATGATTATGAGCAACCCAAACATGTTTATAATGTTTTACATAGTAAACATCAGTGTTACATTTCTATATTTTCTTTGAAATACTAGCCTTTCAGTGGGGCATGGTGGCATGTGCCTATAATTCCAGTACCTGGAAGGCTGAGACAGGAGGATTGCAGGTCCGAGGTCAGCGCCAGCAACTTGGCAGACCTTGACTCAAAATAAAAGATAAGAATGGCTGGGGTGTATCTTTGAGGTACAATGTCTCTTGCTTTAATTCCTAGTATCATGGAAAAAATACATATACACATAACCCATTCTGTGTATTAGTTACCTGAACATAAAGTACAGGGCAACATAACTCATAAGTAGGCCAATAACAAAGAATATGGAGTGATATTTTTTCATTCCATATTTTTATGCTAGTAAGGAAAGGGAAGAAGAAAATGTATGATATTCCTCCTTCAATTTTATGGGAGGCACCGAACAGTAATATAAATAAGCTGGGTGTGGTGGTGCATGCCTATAATCCTAATACCTGGGAACCTGAGACACGAAGAGCACAGGTTTGAAGCTAGCCTCAGCAACTTAGTGAGGCTCTGACTCAAAATAAAAGATAAGAATGGCTGAAGATATATCTTGTTGGAGGTACCATGCCCCTGGGTTCAATCCTTAGTATCACAGAAAAAAATATACACACACACATACACACACAAAAATATATATAAGTAAAATAGAGCTGGGTATAGTTCAGAGATAGAATATCCCTGGGTTCTATCCCCAGTACCGCACATATGTGCACACACACACACACACACACACACACACACACACACCACATAAGCACACACCCATAAACAAATGGTATCATCTTTTAACATATTATTACACAAATTATTAACATTTACCAAGTAAATTATTAGATTGGAGAAATTGTAACATGGCACTATAAACTGATAAGTAAATGATGAGGATGGTACCATTGTTCCATGTATACCTGGTCAGTCAACTGTAATAAATTCAGAAATCCATTTCCCTTTTCTCACTTAAATACAAATATATGAATTCCAGAGATCCTCATTACCAAAATAAATAATTTCACTCCTCAGAGTAGGACACAGTGGCTCACACCTGTAATCCCAGTACTTGGAAAGCTGAGACAGGAGAATCTCAGGTTTGAAATCAGCCTTAGCAACTTAGCGAGACCCTAAGCAACTTAGTGAGACCCTTTTCCAAAACACAAACTCAGACAAATAGACCAATGGAATAGAATAGAAGATAGAGAAACAAACCCTTACATTTAAAGCCACTTAATTTTTGACAAAGGAGCCAAAAACATAGTCTGGAGAAAAGACAGCCTTTTCAACAAGTGGTGCTGGGAAAACTGAATATACATAGATAGAATAATGAAATTAGACCTTTATCTCTTACCCTGAACAACAATCAATTCAAGATGGATTAAAGACCAGGTATATGGGTCCTATAAAAATAAAAATAAAATTGAGGATGTGGGGAAATAGGAACTCTTCTACACTACTGGTGGTACTGAAAATTACTGCAGCTGCTATGGATATCAATGTGGAGATTCTTCAGAAAACTGGGAATGGATCCACCATATAATCCAGCTATACCATTCCTGGGTATCTTTTCAAAGAAAATGAGGTCAGAATATTATAGTAATAGATACATATCCATGTTTAGAGCAGCACAATTCACAATAGCCAAGTTATGGAATCAATATATGTGTCCAATCCATTCAATGGATGAGCAGATTACAAAATTATGAGATATGCACACAACAGAATTCTACTCAACCATCAAGAACAGAATTATGTCATTTTCAGGAAAATGGATTGACCTGGTGGACATTATGTTAAGTGAAACTAGCCAGTCACAGAAAGTGAAGGGTCATATGTTTTCTCTAATATACAGAAGCTAGGGATTAATCAGGATACAAGTAGGACTTTAGGTAATGGAGGAGAAATTCCAGTGAAGCCAGAGAGGGGGTCTAGAGGAGGGAGAGAGAAAGAGAAATAACAAAGGAAACGCTTCCATTGGCATTATATACATATGTGAGATATCGATGCCAATTTCAATATCCTGTAGGAGAAGAAGGGGAGTGGGGAGGGGCCAGGGAAAAGCTCACCAAGTGCTATGTGCCTGTATGCCACCCTCACTGTAGACTACATGATAATGTGAGACTATAATGTACAAATAAAGTATTTTCTTAATTTTTTAAAAAATAGAAGAATAATCACACTCCTCAGGATGTTTTCTCCAGATAAATTCTCTCTCTCTCTCTCTCTCTCTCTCTTTCTCTCTCTCTCCCTCCCTCTCTCCCTCTCTCCCTCTCTCTCCCTCCCTCTCTCCCTCTCTCCCTCTCTCCCCCCCTCCATTTCTCTCCCTCTCTCTCTCTCTTGAACTGGGAATTGAACCCAGGGCTTTAAGCTACACTTCCTGCCCCTTATTTTGAAACAAGGTCTTGCTATGGTGCTGAAGGCATTGCTACAATGCTGAGATGCTGAGGCTAGTCTCAAACCTGTGACTCTCCTGTCTCAGTCTCTCAAGTACTGGAATTACAGATGTGTACTACCACACCACGCAGAATTTTGATTCCTATGTTGATATTACCATGTCAATTGGGTGTGTGTGCAGGTATGTGTGTGTATACAAGGTCAATAAATCACACATTTCAGGAATGTACAGGTCTCTATGCAAATCTTTATGGGAAGACTCTACTTTTCAGAAGCGCCTCAATCTGATCACAATATTGTATTCCCAATGGAAACATTTGGGATACAGACGCATGTGCACTAAGAAGAAAGACACACTGAGCTCAGGGTGAGCACTATTCCCAGGGCACATAATTCAACTTGTATTGATTCTGGCTATGTTGGTATAGAAAACATGAGACCACACATCGAGTTTCTATAGAAAACGTCAATGCCATAATGAAGAGCAGAAGCAAATCTCTCTGAGAATCATTGGCTCACACAGTAATTCTTCCTGAGTAGTTTGCTGCCATTAAATATATACAGTTTTAGCCTTTTAAAATGAGCCCAAGTTTAGCTGAAATATTGCAACATGAGCAGATAATTACTACCATGCATTTAACTGATTCAATGTGGAAACTCCCATTGAGATCCTTTGAATTGAATTGGCAGCTGCCATGATGGCCTGGCACAAAACCATGCAAAAGAATGTGTAAAACTTCAGGCTCGAAAGCCACACATGGCTAAGAATTTCATCTAGGCAAAAGTGTGTTAAACCCTGGGTCTGTGGCCAGTGACCACTACTTTTATGTCTGAGCAGGCGTCTTGTAAGCATCAACAGTCCAAATGTAGAGGGGCAACAGGAGTATGGAACAATTCCAGTAAAGTATTCCTCAAATGAGAATTCAAAATTCTGTGTGCAATATCTGCACATAATTCAAAGAAAAAATAGTTGGTTAAGTGATTATCAGAACCTCATTATTTTACAGGTAGTTTTACTCTTCACTTGTATGTCCTATATTTCCTTTTCCTTTTTTTGTCATGCAACTATATATGCACTAGTACCACCATTTTTACTCAAGCCCTGTGTATTGGTTCTTCTCAAACAAGAAGTACTGGTGTGTGCAAAGCAATCTCCACTTATATCAGCATCGGCATATCCTTTCACTTGGCACCTTATATCCATTCGCAAAGTTGTGGGTCTGGGATTTTAAAATGATGCTTTGGGACTGGCAGGAAGAAGAGGAAGGAACTCACACTTAAATACATTAGCAGATGCGGTCATTGTAGTGAAATTTCACTACAATTCTGTCAGATTGGTATTAATGTCAGTTTTATATGGGGAAGAAATGAATAACTTGCTCAGAGTCAGGAGCCTATGAGGTACTTGAGTCCATGTTTTTGTGCCTGCAAAGACTTTCCCTAAGAACAGCATTGTTGGGATGCTGATTGGCCAAAAAAGGCTAAGTTTTCTAGAAATACAAAATAAGAAATGAAAGCTTCATGCAGGGTATGGCGGCATACGCTTGCAATCCCAGTATCCCAGTACTTGGGAGGCTGAGAAAGGAGGATCACAGGTTTGAGACCAGCCTCAGCAATGTAGCAAGACCCTAAACAACCTAGCAAGACCCTGTTTCAAAACAAAACAAAAAGGGTATGGGTATGGCTCAGAGGTAGAGTGACCCTGCCCCTGGATTCAATCCCTAGTACCAAAAAAAAAAAAAAAAAAAAAAAAGAAAGGAAAGGAAAATAAAATTGTATTTTATGCACAGTTTTTTTTGAGCTTCTAGGGTAAGTGTACATTCTGGATATCAAAGATAGAGTAATATTTGGTACATTACTCAAACATGTAATAATCAGAGAGACTTTATAAACATGGAGCATTTCTGCATTCCTGGAGACTAGTATTCCACAGAACACTCTTTGGGAACTGCCAACTTTTCTTGTAAGAATATCAGTCAAATGAACCTCTTGAGAGACTAGACCTGAAATTATTCTGTTATAGACCAGAAATTCTGCTGATCAACTTAGATTTATATAGATCTTCAATCAGCAAAACATACTTTAGTACCACCTGTGTCGGCCACTCCATTCCCTGGCTTGGATTCCCTCTTTGGATATTCACTTTCATTGCTGTGTAATCTTGTCCTTTTCATTTTGGGGTTCTGAATCTCAGCGTTACTTTTTTTTTTTTCTTTATCAGGTTTTTGTAATTTTATCCTTGATTTGTGCAATTCCTGTAGGTTTGCAAAACGATCCATCTTCCTCATTAAAGTATTAGTCATAGTTTTACCAGATGACTAACATTCAAGTCCTGTTGTTTCATCTTGTCCTTTGACTTCCTGGTTCCTGGTTCCTGGCTGTTTTTCTAAACATTTACTCTAATGCCTGTCAATATTTATGTCTTTTGTATTCTTACCCACTTTTGCTCGATCAGCATCTTTTGACCTAAGATATGTAGGGCTCTCTTTCTCTAATCTCTAGGCCCCAGAAATCTGTTCACACACCTTGCCTGTGTTTGTTCCTAATAAGGCTCAGTTAATTACTCGCTCTCCTCCCTATTCATTTGCTACACTTTGATTTAACCTTAGCTTTATTTTATGATCCTGGCTCCCTGTCCTTTGTTCCCAATCCATCATGTCACATAGTTTTTATGCAAATATCATCTGTGTGCTTTTTAAAAAAATATTTTGTTAAATTAAGATATTTTAATTAAAATACAGATTTTACTAGAAAATGGGCTATTTATGGTGTTTGATGATTTTAATAAAAAAATATATATCGTAAATATTATAACTGCTTTGTAAAATACCATGTCTGAGAAAAGTCCATTATTCTTTGCAATAGAATAGTCAGTTATTCTCTGTAATCATTAGGATGTGTAGCATTGGGGAATCTCTCTGTGGCCACCGCTGGAGTTATGGGTCTTGTGTTAAAGAAGAATTAGGCAGTTTCTACAGGAATTATCTTTCAGCTGCAAGCCCAGGCTCTGTGTATGATGCTCAGAAGCAGCGTAATGTGCTATCACCTTTTCCAGAATGACATTGACTTAAAGTCCACTCAAATAAATTCATGTTCCTCTTTTAAATAACTCACTTGGCAGGAAAAACCCATTTACATGCCAATTTGAAGAGAGATGGAAGTAGGTCATGAGCAAAGGGACATTTGGGAGAGGCATCTTACATTGTGCCATGCTATAAGCATCAACTGCTTGTATTTTTTTATCTAAACATCACTGCACAAATCTAACAACATAACTGGAAAATCATATTGATTAAAACTATGCAAATTTCAAAGCTTAAAATTCTTAATGAGCACACAGAGATCCAGAGAGGTATCACTCCCCATGGTCCCGCTGGTTGGCCATCTACAATCTCATGGGTGGCATGGTAATATTTGGAGAACGCAACACAGTCAAGGGCAAGAAGACTTTTCCTATGTTTTCTCTCCTATATGCAAACCTATATTTTTAGGTGGAAGCTTAGGCTATAAGTGACACTCAACTACTGATCATGTAATTGCAATTCAAATCCTTCCTTGCTGTATTTAGGAGCTCCCTAGACACTGGTATGTTACAGGTGCCGGGAAAATGTTTTGGCCCCCTTCCAGGTTCAGAATCTGATCTATTTGTACACAGGGAGGTGAGTTATCACACAACAATGGGATCAGTTTAACAAATTGCCACAGAATAAAGCATAATATATGACCTCATGATCATCCTCTACAAAACAAAACACATATGTACTTATTCACTATAATAATTATGACTGCTAAAGGGGATGAATATTCTCATTCTCTGACTGACATTCTGTCCATGTGGTCACTATACTGGAGGCCAAATTACAATTGGAAGTAAGGGTTTAAAAATTTACCATGAGCCAGGCATGGTGGCACACACACCTATAATCCCAGTATTTGTGAAACTGAAATAGGAGGATCACAGGTTCAAGGACAGCCTTATTAATGTAGCAAGACTCTCAACAACCTAGTGAGACCCTGTTTCAAAATAAAATAGAGCTGGAGGTAAAATGCCGCTAGGTACCACACACACACACACACACACACACACACACACACACACACACACAAAATTACTCTGAGAAATACAATTTCTAGAAACCTAGAAGTATGACAATTCATTTTTTCATGTCAGTAATTCAATTGGAATTCAAAATATCAAGACAAGAAATTAGGTGATTTGCCGTCACTGGATCCTTCAGATTTCAACAGGCTAATGACCTTTTCTGCAGGTGTAGAACAAATGTTGGGATTGGAAGTATCCTCTTTTGCCTTCTGCAGTGTGCTTGAATGGGCAATGCCAGCGTTTTCTTCTTTGCTTGTAAGTTATCTATTCTTTTATGGAAAATCAACCATTCTCCCTACTCCTATGCTTTGGAGCAAATATGATCTATATCAACCAGTTTAAAGTCAAGACCTGCAGGCGATTTGACTCTTTATCAATAATTCTCTGCTTTGAGAGAGATGCAAATCAAAACTATATTGAGATTTCACCTAACCCCAATCAGAATGACAATCACCAAAACACAAACAACAAGAAATGCTGGTGAGGGTGTGGAGAAGTGGGAACCCTTATACATTGTTGGTGGGATTATAAATTAGTGCAACCACTTTGGAAAACAGTATGGAGGATCCTCAGACAAATGGGAATGAACCTACCATATGATCCAGCAATACCACTTCTGGGTATCTACCCAAAAGAATGGACACCAAACTATCAGACCGACGCATGTGTTTATAGCTGCGCAATTCACAATTGCCAAACTATGGAACCAGCCAAGATATCCATCAACAGATGAATGGATTACAAAACTATGGGATATGTACACAATGGAATTTTGCTCAGCCATAAAGAAGAACAAAATCATGTTATTTGCAGGGAAATGGATGAAACTAGAAAAGATTAGTCAATCACAAAAAGTAAAAAATCCTATGCTCTTCCTAATATGCGGAAGCTAGGGAGAAAATGGGGCATAAGAGGGATTCCAGATGAAGAAGGAGAATCCTTAGGTGAGCAAAGAAGTTGACTCAACTGAAGGTGATGGGGGAGGGCTTCCTATTTCACATGATGTACCTTTACAAACATATAAAAGTCAATCACTAAACTGAACTTGAGAAATAGGGAGGGCGAGGGAGTGGGGTGGGAAATGCAGTAGAGTTAAATGAGAAATGTGTGCATGTATGCCTTTATCAATTTGTACCTAACAAAGATGTATGATTGCAATGCACCAATTAAGAGAATTGCCAGACAACAACCTTATTTTCCTCACTTCTCTGGACTGGACACTGCCACATTCTTGCCCCCAAGAGCTGTCACTTATGACTTTTTGATAACTCGTATTGATAATTATGACGATTATGGTGATAGTAAACAACGTTGATGGACTGATTACTGTGCACTAGGCACTGCACTAAGTCCACAGCTGTTCTAGTTTGAGTTAAGGTATCGCCCAGACATCATGTGTTAGCCAAGGCAGCCATGTTCCAAGGCAGGACTTGGTTGCTGGGGAAGGGTCCCTGGGGGTGTGGCCAGGGACATGTTTCCCTGGCAAGCTGCTGCAGTTTCCTGCTCCTCTCTCCCCTGCCACCATGAGCTAATACAAGCTCTTGCCCCTTCTCTCTGCTCTCTACCATTAGGCCCTGAGGACCTGCAACTCCGGCTCCTGCTTCCAAGTCTGTATAACATGGACTGAAACTTCCAGAAGTGAGCAAATAAAATTCTTCTTCCTCTAACTTTTTTGTGTTAGGTGTTTGGTTCACAGTGGTAAGAATGCTGACTTAAACAGAAGGAGGAATAGATGACATAGGTATTAATGACATGGTTTACTTGTAGATGGCCATACTAAGCCTTATCACTTCACTCATCAGTAGCAGGGTTATAGAAGAAGACCAGTAGACTCTCAAAACCATATATTATTTTGTTGAAACTATATTATATGTGTCTTACATGAAAGAGTAAACTAATTATTAGACTTGGTTTAGCATATCAAAGGCATCTATTCTATCACTTTCCTAGGTATATGTCTGAAACTATTAAAAACGGATACACATTTTGCCAAAAGTAGGATGTTGTCTAGTGTTTGCTCTATAGACTGACTTGCAGACTTACTTATAGACCTTCATATTTAAAAAGCATGAACTACCTAACAACTCACCCTGGTTCCTAGCACTTCTCACTACCCCAATCCTTGGGGCTCCAAAAGATGTTCATTGTCACAAAGTATGCTCATAACACATTTGCATCATAAAGAGCTTATGTTTAGGAGATAACATAAATATACTGCTCAGCTCACTGAATTTCATTTACAGAGAGCAGCACTGACAACCAAGGCCCCTTGGCACCAGCCTCCAAAAGCTCAGGCCTGCAGTCTTCATTCTAGGTAGCTAGACCTCGCTTGACATTTCTGAAGAGCTACGTCTCCTCTCTATGAGCAGGTGAATTTATCTCAGCTGAACAGGTTCTTAGAATTGTGGACAAACTTGCCTCCATCCACCAGGAGAACTAAATCTTTTGGCACACTTGAGGCCAAATAAAGTTAACCCCACACACTTCACAACTCAGTTCTCAGACACTGCCCCAGATGTAACATTGCCTCCAGCAAAACAATCTTCTTTTTCCTTATCTCTAAATATTTTGCCTTTCCCAAGTCTGTGCCTTACATCCTGCACCTCAATCTATTACACACTCTCCTCGATCTTGTCCTCACTTCACAACTGAGCTCTGGATCTTAAACCAATCTACTCACTCCGTGTGGCCCACGACCCGCAATAACAACCCTCAATACACTGAGAAGCCTTTACTAAGCATCTGTTGCTATTTCTTATCTTAAAAGAACCCCAAGTCTTGGAAGAAGCGGTTTTATTTTCCTTTCTGTTGAGATTTGAATGCAAATCCTCATATTCCAGAGACAACCTGCTTCGCCCTACATCATGTAGCTTACACTGTATTCTGCTGCATTTCCTGACATCATGATCTAATGTTTTCACTGTGTCATTTTCTCGTTAACTGTGAGTGTGAAGTGGAACCTCTTCATGGATCCTACCCAGTGGGGCCCCTGATCTGCAAGTGGGATCAGCATCTCCCTGCCTGCATGTTGTCTCCAGCCATCTAGTCTGTCAGCTTCATGTGAAACATGGCTGATCCCTGGAGCGTCATAGCACTTGCTGAGCTTTCCTCATTCCCACTATCCCCCATTAACTGAATGTGGGGCACATGGGTCCCTCTCACCTCCATATCTTATCATCATTCGGGGTATTTTCAATGGCCAATGGAAACTGATTCATACAACATTTTTGTCTATCAGCTCCTTGCTATCATCATTTCCAACAATATTGCTTCTATTTAACTTCAGTTTCCTGCCTCCATGGTTTCAGTTTTAATCTGTAGTGACCCAGAAGTCTTTAGCACTGAAATAATGAATTCAGACACCTTATTCTGTTATCACAACATTACGTCTGTCAGATCTCTCTATTATTTTTCTTAATTGTGTTCTACCACCTTGTTCTTTAACTTTTTGGAACTCCAAATTTTGGCCTCTCTGCTTTCTCCCTAATTATGAAACAACTACTGGTCTAATTCTCTTCTTATTTGGCTTAGATTCCATGATCTATCCCTTCAACTCAACTGACTTTCTTTCCTTAAGTCCATTCTTTAATTCCACCTTCCAAAAACCCAATTCAGATACATGTATGCATCTGTCTTCTCATAGCCTACCCAAGATTCCAGACACTAGTAGAAAAATCACCACTACTGGGGCATTTGTTGACATTATACTTTTACAATGTACAACCTGAGCTCAGCCCTCAGTGCTGTTGGGGCTCCTTATTTCATTCTGGATATCAGCAATACCAGACCTTCTTCTGAGACCTCAAACCATCACCTGCTACCATCGCCCTCCAGCATGTGTCCCAGCCTCACTCACATTCACACACAAATTCCAACACCATCTGCTTTTTTCTCTAGTGCGTCTCATTTACCTCGTACATTCTCCTCAGTCACTTTGAACTTCTTTGTATTCCTTAAAGATATTAAGAATGGGCAGGATTCTCACTTTGTTCTAGAATATTCTTTTCCCCAGTCTTATCCTAGGTAACTTTTGATTATCATATAGGTTTTAATTTATAGGTTACCTTCCTCCAGGAAACTTTGATATCCTCATTCTGATTTGGGTGTATAAGTTCTTTTACAACTTATACATGCTCTATCATAATTATTAGTGCAAAAACAAAATGAAAATGGTCAATGCTAACTTAATATGTGTTGCATGTATGAGTAGAGGGATGAACAAATCAATTATATTGTCTTCTTATTTTATCTTTGAAGTTCTTTAAGCAAATTAAAGACACCTGCCATCTTTAATTCTTAAATCTTTCATTTGAAAATAAAGATGCAATATGTTATTATCTACTGAAACATGCTGATATTTTTATCTTTGGAAATTAAATCAATGCAAAGTCCTATATAAAAAGCATCAGGCATCTGTTAATGAGTTTACACTACTTGCCAAATAGGGTTTTTAAATCTCGGTCCAGAGCTTGGTGGATGAGCCTGTGTCAGTCCTGCCATAGCAGAGGCAATGCACTGTGAAGAATGGGAGCATGTGTCTATGCTCGATAAAACTACTGAGCTTGCCAGAATCTTTTGTTTTGTGGCAGTCTCTTTGGGCCACTGTAGTAGCAGGGCAAATGGATTCAAATTTATCCATGGCATTACTTAGCATAATGATTTTCAGATGAAACCCACCTATAACCAATA
>PVLC010041902.1:0-13215 GCA_004027655.1 Graphiurus murinus
CTTCAACCCATGAACTTTTAGGGGGATATTCTAGATCCAAACCATAACAGCACCTATCACCTTCCCTGGCTCCCTCCTCCTTCCCTGGCCATGTACAAGTTCACAGAGCACTCATTATCTGTGACACCATCTCTTAATCTCTATATCTGTAACAAGCTTTCTGATGTACTTATTCTTTATTGCTATGCTGGATAGTTGAAAACATGAATTTATTTGAGTTACTTCCTTCTTTCTGGTTGTAATCAAGCTGAACAGTATATGTTAAAATTCTAATTAAGAACCCTTGGAACTTTTTAAAATTCCCTGAAGCCAATTTTTTCCATGTCAAGAAAAATTTGTGATGAGCCCCCAGGCCATCCTCAGTTGAGTGCTCCAATTCTGATGATAGATGGTGTTACGAGCTCTTAAACACCCCCTAGCTTCTCTTAATTGACTAGATTTGGCTTGGTTCCTAGAATCAGCTCCTTGCTAGCCTCTGACCATGTAGATTGTCCAATACCATGGAAGGAGAGTGGCAACTTCACGTGACTTTGAGGCAACACCTTCCTTCCTTACTGCCCACCTTATTCCAGCCTAAGCAACATAGAAGGAAATAAGATTTCCCACACCCCCATATTTCTTCTTTGAAATATTTAACATCAAACCTTCATACCATCCTTGTACTATATATTAAGTTCGCTCTTCCCCCTGTCGAATGGGGCTGCACAATCACCTGCATTTCTTGGCTCACCTATAAATTTATAAATCTTTACGTGTTGAGGTTGGGGGAGAAATGTGGACCAATCAAAAGCACTTGAAAAAGTGAAGATACAAAAGAGAAGAAAGCCACAAAAACAAGGAGAATGGGGGGAGGGGGGTAAAATGGAGCCTTTTAACAAAGTCCCAAGTTTCCCAGCATTCCTTATAAGAAATCCTATTGGCTCTTTATGTAATGCTTTTCTATTTCTCACCAAAGGGCTTGGCATGACAGCCATAGATATTTATTTCTCAAACTATCTTGTGACTCTATCCAAGGGTTTTTGGTCAGAGATGGCAGCATTAGCAAAAAAAAAAAAAAAAAAAAAAAAAAAAAAAGGGGGGGGCGGGGGAGGAGGGACCAGAATATAAAAATATTTTGCCAAAAATTATATTTTTTTAGACAGACCTGGTTGGAACTTTCAGAATCTTGGTCTTTTGTTCTTAACTCAACCTTTAATAATTCATGGCATTTCTCTGGACTGCCATGGTAATTCCTAGGTCACTATTTCTATGTTTGTAGCTTTTACTCTTGACACTAAATATCCATTTTTTAAAATAAATATTTATTGCATAACATTTGTGCCCAGAAATAGTAGGAGGAGGGAAGATGGACTCAAGGATAAAGAAGAGCCAATCTTACTTACTTTGAGTTCCTGTGGAAGTGGCCCAATTATTGATTCCCTCAGCCATCAACATGGTAGACTTCATCCTCTCCTCATTTTGTGGGCAAGGCACACATTAGGAAATGTCCTTGGACTTCAAGTTCTGCATCCTCAGTACTCTGTACTTTTGCCATATAAAAAAGTGAATGCCTACAGAAATGGATGTCTCTCTATCTTCTATGTGCTCAAAGGTTCTCTCCATTATTTTTGAAGTCCTCCTCATATTCTCTCCTTTGATTTTTTAGCTACCAACATATACATATATATATATACATATATATATATATATATATATATATATATATATATATATATATATATATATATATATATATATATATATATATATATATGTGCCTTTTTCTCCTACTACCTACCTGGCAAAGTGAGTTTCCTCATTTCCTGGTCCCTCTCAGTCACAGCTGTTCTTCTCTCTGTGTTGTCAGCTTTCTATCACTATAACAAAATACCTGAGATAAGCCACTTACAAAGAGGAAAGGATTTATTTTGGCTCCTGGTTTCAGAGGTTTCAGTCCATCGTCAGTTAACATCATTGCCTTTGGGCCTGTGATGGCACCACAATTAGGGTAGAAGTGTGTAGTGAAAGAAACTGGTTGTGTGGCAAATGGGAAGCAAAGAGAAAAACACAGGAAAGGGCTGTGGACCCAATATCCCCTTCAAGGGTGCACCCCAATAGCCTAACTTCTTCTCACTAGGCCCCACCTCCTAAAAGTTCCACTCCTTCCCTGTAGCATTAAAAACTGGTGATCAAACCTTTAACTCATGGGCCTTTGGGGGACATTGATCCAAAACATGGTGTCCTTTGTGTGGCCTCCTCACTTAGCCAGCCTTGTAATATCAGACAGCTTAGCCACCAGCTTCCTCAATTGCCCTCCTGTTCCTCTGTCTTGTTGTCAGAGATTGAAGGGAACTCTTTGAGGGCACTGCTCTTGCCAGTTCCCAGAGTGGCGGGCTGACCTCCATAGCTCTCCTTCCACCTCAGTAAGCCCATAGTATCACATAATACTCACTGAGCCAAGGGTAGGACCAAGCTCCAGGAGGATGCTCGTGAAAGCACTGGGCCTCGGTACCACGTGGGTTGGGCTGAGCCTTTGGGGGATGCTTGATCAGAGCTTGCTTCATAAAGAAGTAGACCATCTGTGAGTTTCTTATTCATCTGCCACTGCGATTCCATCAGGAAATTCCTGGGGTCCTGACCCAACTCTGCAACGTCCATGATGAGATCGACAATGACCCTCCTTTGGGGAACTCCACTTTTGACATCTATTATAAAAGTATAATCAAAGGCCCCACCCCAGAACTTCAGGACCTGAATTTGCATTCTGGACAAGCTCTCCAGATGACTCAGATGTGAATGCAAATCAGAGAAGCACCTCTCCCAAAGCTCAGGCAGATCTGGATGGGCACCAGATTTGGGGGAAATAAAATCTGATTGAACAGCTTTTGAGACTGGTAAAGATAGTTACCAGCTAATGGTGTGTGAGTGGGGAAACACAACTACTCTGAGATTATGGGGACCATCAGGTTTGTAGGGGCCCATATGCACCTTAGTCTCCCCTGTAGAAAAATGGGGAAAACAGTCATTGCTTCTCAATGGCCATGTCTTTCTGACTCTCACTTTTATAGTAATACAGATACAGATTTTGAAAGAAGTCACAGGGACTACCATTCTTCCCACCATGCAGGAGCTTTCCAAGTGGTTATTGTGTAACCAGGAAGGAACCAGACCAAGACTGAAAGAGGCCAAAGTGCTTCAACCTCAATGGGCTCAGTGTTCCCATCTATAAAGAGGGTTAACAACTTTGATCACATCCATTGTTACGGAAACTGAATAAAACCCCAGCTATGAAGATGTGGGAGGGCACCAGTCTCCTAACTGCACAGGTGCAGCTGCTGACTTGTGTGGGGCCCAGCAGTCCTACCTTTTTGCCACGTGTACTTGCTCATGTAACAAAGGGTTTCTAAAGGCCTTTACAAAATGCTTAAGTGCATCTTAAATAGAGAGCTGGGTAATTAAGCTCATTAGTAGAGGATAATTTGCTCAGCTGGCTAAAGGTCGGCGGCTCGGGGCTACCCGTGGAGCACAAGAGACAAGGGAGAACGAGCTGGAATCAGAATAGGGAAAAGGCAGACCGGGCCTGTCATGGCCTCCCATTTACCTTTCTGTAGGCACCGAGGAGGGGCTGCCGAGGGTGAAAAGGTGGCGGTGGGCATCTGCAGTGAGGAAATAATGGTGGATAAGAAGAATCTGGAAAATCTGTGCAGAGGACCATTAACCTGGGGAAAGTGGATTTCTGATGGTCTCAGGCAGGAAGCTCACAGAGTAAGATCTACAAACTGTTTCCAAATACCAGGACTAGACCCAAGAAGACAGATTTCTCTAAAATATACTCATTCATCTGATGAATTTTAATATTGAATGTTTATTCTTTGCCATGTATCACTAGTTAGAAAATATAATGCAAAAGAAAAAAATTATTTTCTGCTTTCCAGGAGCATATTTTATGGCATTTATCCTGCTCTTAAAGCCCTCAGCAGCTCCCATAACAGAAAATGATATCGCAACTCCTTGGCTTGACTATTCAAACTTTAGCCTCAACCTACCTTTCTAATATCTTTTCTGGCCAACACCACCTTTACCATATTCCTACATACACTCAACACTTTAGCCAACTAAAGTACTTTTGAACCCATCAGTTTGATAGACTTTTTTAGGTCCCATTACCTTCTTACATGCTCTTTTCTCTGTCCAAATGATAATCACCGTCTCCCTTGTGCTTTCTCTCCTTCTTGTTTGCTTATCAGCTTCTATTCATCCTTCAAAGCCCATCTCAGAAGTTATCCCTTCTGCATCTGCTATTGAGTCAACATTCAACTGTAAATGGAACCTGATTTTATAATCCATAAATAATTAATATAGTCTTGATTATCTAAATTTTTAGGATTAGTATACATGTTATTTATTGATTTACAAATAGATGGTTTATTAGGTGATGAACAAAAGGAAGTTATCCCTTCTGTGTAGCTCCCTCACATCCTTCATCAATGATAATCACTCTCTCCCCTGGGTTCTGCAGCATGTCCATGCATTTCTATCATGCAATTTGTTTTGATATTTATTTACAGTGACCACCTCTGGGCTGTGAACTTCTAGAGGGAAGGACCATGTCTTTTTCATTTTCATATCACCAGCAAGGACAGAGCTGAAACCAGCACCTAAGCTTCTGAATCCAGCACCCTATTCATTTTGCCATGGTGCTAACTGGCCAGCCACACCTGTCCCCTGCCATTATTCGGGGGCTATATTTCCTCAGACCTATTTGTAGCAAGCACAATGAAAAGAGGATTTGGAATCAGGATATGATTCCTTTTTTAAAAAATATACTTAGGCGAGCAAAGAAGTTGACTTAATGGAAGGTGATGGGGGGGAGGGGGGACACCCTAATGCACATGATGTACTTTCACAAACATATCAAAGTCAATCACTAAACTGAACTTGAGAAGGAGGGAGGGCGAGGAAGTGGGGTGGGAATTGGGGAAGGGTTAAAGGAGAGATGTGTGCGTGTATGCCTTTATCAGCTTGTACCTAACAAAGATGTATGATTTCAATGCACAAATTAAAAAAATAAAATAAAAAATAAATAAAGTATAATTTTATTGATGCATTGTAGTCTTATATCATAATGTAGTTCAGAGTGATAGGGACACAGTTGTACACAGTATTTGGTCAGAATATAATTTATTCCTCTTTCTTTCTTTCTTTCTTTCTTTCTTTCTTTCTTTCTTTCTTTCTTTCTTTCTTTCTTTCATACTAGGGATTAAAGCCAGAGGCATTCTACTTCTGAGCTACACCCACAGCCCTATTTTATTCTTTATTTTTATACAGGGTCTCACAAGTTCTGGAGGGCCTCATAAGTTGCAGAGGTTGGGTGCAAACCTGAGATCCTCCTGTCTCAGCCTCCCAAGTACCGGGATTACAATTGTGCTCCACCACACCTGGCTAGGATATGATTTCTTAAACTTTCTTCCTAGCCCTCTGACTCTGAGACTATGAGCTTTGGTTTTTATCTTATCTCTGCCACAAATAACTCATCTTGGGGAAATGACTCACTGTTTCTAGTTTGCTTTAGTTTTCCTGTAAGTTAAGTATACAAAAAGAAACTGCCCCAAGTCTTTTTCACAGGAATATTAAATATTAGCAAAATACTTTATTATCATCTATTGAGTAACTCTCATGTAAAAACCAGTGTGAAATAAATTTTATGGGGGGGCTGGGATTTAAAAAGGCACAGTTCTTACTCTGAAGTAATTTATCATTTAATAAGTAGGAAAAATGAATACCCTGGTAGCAATAATTAAATATAAAATGTGTTAAGTGCTATAAGAGAGGTACAAATTATAAGCCATAGAAGTGTGAAGAGATATTTTGAAACGTATGTTATTTTGCAACAAGAATCCTGCTCAAGAACTTGAGATATTTTATTCTCAGGAGACCTGGAAATGTTGAAGGACAGTGTCTACTTCATCAAGACTCCTGGGTGGGGAGGATATCAGTTAAGGGTATATTAGGGCATGGCAAACAGCCATTGGGCTGAGTTTTCAGGAGATGGACTATACTGAACAAAGCTTCTCTTAGAGTTAGGCATGGAGACCAGGAATCCTGGTTCACAGAAGCTAGCTGTGGTGCTCAATACCATCTACAAAGGTGCTCCCTCCATACCAGGGAAGTAGTGAAATCCCCTGCCCACGTGCAGTCCACAGGGTGCTGAGGATTGCACATGCATATGTATGTATGAAAGAGAGAGAGAGCACACTTAGCAACTCCTCTTTAAACAAGGAAACATCTATGTTACAGAATTTCTGAGTGTTTGGTATATTGATTCATTTTCAGAAATTTCAAAGAGGAAAACAAAACAGCATTCCTCAATCTGATGAGGCTACAGAATCTTCTATTTTACCAAGGCATTCCATGGAACTTTTATGTTGAATACAATAATTTAGAAAATGCTGGGGAAAAGAAAAGGGTTTTGAACCTTAGCATTTCTATCTCATGGTAGTTTGTGTGTTTATAAATATTCAAGAAAGGTGTTTAGAGACAGAGGATGTTCTGTGCCTATACCTTACTGATTCACAGGAAGAAAGAGAAAAAGGGCTCATGGGGAGAATGAATGACTGATTTTTAAATCTCAAATGTCTTTCCTGGCTTTATTATATTTTTCCTTCTTACAAATGCCAACAGTGATGAAAACAGATGATGGGCTAATCTGTCTGGTCCAATTGCATTACTGGGATGCAGGCTAGTTTTGAACAGTTCAAGAAAAATACACATCACCCAGACTTTACCTCTTAGGGGAAGATATCTTTGTTTTTTAAAGCTCTCTGAATTTTCAAACAGTTAAGATCCAAATCACAAGTGTCAACTAGAATTCTCTGGGAATCTAATCCTTATCTCTCTTTCTGTTGGCTTCTCACTTACCTGGAAGACCTAAACACAAGGTTAGAATGTGCTGTGCATTTGGATTCATCAATATAGAATATCTCAGACTGTCACCATCTCCCCTTCAACCAACATGCATGAAGAAATTTCTAGGACCCAGCATTCTCCAGAGGAATAGAGAGATAGTTTCACTCACTCTGAGAAAAGCAGATATACATGTGTTCAGCCTACTGTCTGTGTTAAGCTCTGGGATCTGCCTCTGATTCCTCCCCATATTAGAGGTGGTAAGTTCTTCATGAAAATAAAAAATGAGTTTCTGATGCCTTTATAACACGTATAGCCACTTTTGCAAGCCATGGTACACGCTGCTTTCTACTTCCCAGCCATCCATGCTGCTGACCTCCTGACCTATTTTCCTCCCTTTCTTAACCTTGCCTCCCAACTTAGACCTACTCTCAGCACCACAGCCTCGGCTCTCTCCTTCTCTCCCTGGCCATACCGTGCTGCTCCTCCCACTCAGATCCCTGCACCTACTGACTCGAAGATGCTCCTCTAAGCACCTCCTTGCCCTACTACCCCCTTCCTGGAGTGAAGCCTGCAGACTGCTGCCCCTTGCTCCCCCACTAACACAGAGCGTAGTTAGCCCCACTTGGGAGGGCTGATTGGCAAATAGCCTGTGAATGGCTGCACTGTTGGCCCCCTCTACCCCCACCAGCGGCGGCACCGTTTATCTCCAGGTTGAATGGTGGAATACAGGAAATACTCTCCAAAGAAATCAAGCCAATCTGCCTAGAAGGGCCTGGAGTTCCCAGGGTGGAAGTCGATGCCCGAGAATAGGGCCTTCCTTGTTTGGGCATTTGGTCAGAGAATGGACTCAAATTTCTGAGAGAAATGGCTTGAGCTTAGACTTCCACAGTTCACAATGCACCGTGAAGAGAAGCCCACAATATGTCAGGGGACAGAGAAGGGCCAGAAATGGCAGAGGAAACCCATAGGAGGCAACTATATCAACCAATTGGATCCTTCATTCTAAATCTGAATGGATAACCAAGGATCAGTAGACATTGAGGGTTATAAGCAGCATAAAAGAGAAGGATAATCTACTGGTATGTAGATGGCTATTAATTTTTATATTTTTAAATTATTTATACTTTTGATACTGGGGGTTAAACCCAGGGACATTTTACCTCTAAGATACACCTCCAGCCCCTTTTTATTTTTTTGTTTTGGAAGAAGGTCTTGCTGCGCTGCGGAGGGTCTCACCAAGTTGCTGAGGCTGGTCTCAAACCTGCGATCCTCAGCCTCCCAAGTTCTAGGATTGCAGGTGTATTTCATCATGCCCAGTGAGATGGCTATTTAAATAAGTATTTTCATCTTCTTCCTAAAAATCACCCAAAAGCATAAAAAAAAAAATTTAACCCAATGAATTACATTTGTGGTGAGAAAAAACAATAAATATAATAGCTGGCATATGTATACTATTTGATATGTTGCAAGCACTGTTTTTAGAGATTAGCATACATGTTAAGTCCATACTACCTGGTAGATACAACTGCTGTATCCATTTTTCTGATGAAGGCATAAGAAATTAAATTACCTGCATAAGATCACAAAGATAATGAATTGAGAGCTAGGCCCAAAACTAAGGTAGCTCGATTATGAAATTATATACTGTTCATACAAATTCATACAAAATCATACACTGCTCCCAACCAGGAAGGAGATAGAACATGTATATTGTGAAGTATGTGTCAAGTCTGGGCAAAGCAGCTTAAATCAGGTAGGAGGCAGAATTTGAAAAAAGAAATACACTGAAGGAGGTGAGATTGCAGAAGGAGAAAATGTCAAAAGGCACCAAGGAAAGAGCCCTGTGGGAAGGAAGGAGTGCCTATGGAATACAAAACCTATCTAGAATGTGCAATAATTAGCGAGGGCTCCAAATAAACTGCTCTGGCAGCAGAAGCCCTTCTACATTTGGTTGATTCAGAGATGCAGGGGAAGTTGGGTAAGAAAAAAAAATTTTACCATATAAGGTTTATTTTTAGGGGAAGAAATCTATCTCTAAGGCAGTGGAAAAAAACTTTAAGTTGTGAAAAGCAGCTAGTCTTGGTGGCTTTCATAAACATACACATACCTCCTACCCCACCCATAGAGACCTAATACCGCCCCAAGAAAATGCTAAGTATTAAAAGAAAGTAATTAAACAGGAATCGTCAAAACATTGAAACAAAGATATATAAGAAAGGGAACAGCAAATCTTGAAAGGTAATGAACAGTACTTACTAAAAATGTATTGCTATAAAATAGATAAAAGTTGTGAATACACTTTTCTCCAGGAATTAAAAAATTATTCATAAAGTCATTGACTGTATGAAGCAAGATCACAAAGCAGAAATGGGAAAATATAAAACATGAGCTTGCTGAATTAAGGGAAAAATGTTAGGGTGGATCATATGAAATTTCTTTACATCAAAAAGTGATCAAATATTGGCTATTTCATATTGTTTATATAGTATAACTTATTTCATTAAATAATAGAAGAAAATACAAAATAAAACCAAATATGGTAATAAAAGTTAATCTGGAAAGAGTACCAAAAGTTACCTATATTATGGAAAACATAATAAAAGACAAAGAGAATAATAATAAGAGAAATGAACAAAGAGAAATAGAAATAAAAAGTAAAGAATAAATTAGGGGAAAATGATACATATAGAAGAAATACAAAAGAAATTCAATATTAACATAATTGAAGTCCCCCCCACCAAAGGAAACAAGAAATAAGGAACAGAAGTATTTAAGGATAAAATGTGGAAAAAATCTGAAATAGAGAAAAATTTGATTCTATATGTGTAAAGATACAACTGGTTGCCAGAGAAAACTGACCAAGAGCATTTAACATTGAGTCATTTTAATAAACCTTTAGACGTCAAAGATTGAGACAAATTTAGTCAGAGGAACAAAATGATTGAGTCACTTTTTAAGTGGGATAAAAGCAAGGATAATTTCATATTTTTACATAGAGACATTCAGTATCAGAAAATAATGAAGTAACACATGGCATTAAAGAAAATAAAGGATAATTCAAAGGTTTTATAACCAACAAAACCATATATATCTGGTTAGAGAGATGTTTTGAGCAAAAACTCAAGGAATGTTATTTTAGTGAGCCATTTTCGAGGAGACCACTAGACATGAACTTTGGCTAAGGAAGTGACAAACAAGAAAACTACCATAAAATGGTATACTGAGAGTATTAAACATACTTACCTATATAATTAATACAAAATCAAGGATCAGAATTACAGTAACAAGCCAGAGTACAAATGTTGTTGTTCTGATAATGCAAAAATGATTCAAATAATGAACTCAGAAAGGAAGAGCCGGGTGAGGTGGCACATGCTTGTAATCCCAGTACTTGTGAGACTGAGTCAGGAGGATTGCAGGTTCAAAGCAAGGATCATAGCAACTTTGTGAGGCTTTCAGACCCTGTTTCCAAATAAAAATAATAAAAAGGTCTGGGGATGTAGCTAGGAGATAGAATGCCCCTACCAGTCACCAGCAACACACGCATGCGTGCGCGCGCGCACACACACACACACACACAAACACACACACAGAGGAAAAAAAAAAAAAGATGGGAGTAAAATTAATTTCATTGTTTGAAAAAGATAAGCTAAACTGGGCATGGTGGCGCACGCTTGTAATTCCAGCATTTGGGAGGCTGAGACTGGAGGATCTGGGTTCATGGCCAGCCTCAGCTACCTAGTGAGGCACTCCACAACTTAGTGAGACTCTGTTTCAAAATAAAGAATAAAAAATAGGGCTGGGGGTATAGCTCGGAGGTAGAATGCCCCTGAGTTCAATCCCCAGTACCACACACACACACACACAAAAAAAGATAAGCTATAATTTTTCTGTAATAGCTGAGTCAAAAACACTCAATAATGCAAAAATAAGTACTATAAAGATAATATTATTGGATACTAGTAGGTAGTAGAGGAGAAAAAAAAAGTGTTAGGCAAGAAAAGAAAATTAATATTTTTGTCATTGCTCACAAGTGAACTAAGAAATAGAGCATCAAAGGCATTACCCAAAGTTTTAATTATAAAGGTAACCACTATAGTATACTATGAACTTTCCTAGGTATCAAAGGAAATATATACAAAAATCAAACTACATCAGGGAACAATTAACTAAGTGTATTCAATATGATCAAACAAAAATTAAATATATTTCATATTTAAATATATGTACTTCATGTATAAACCTAAAGAATAATTTCAGACAAGAATATAAAGCAAAACCCAACTTTATGCAGATTTATTCAGCAAATGACTGAGATAGTAACTTTTTTTATGTAAACAGGGTATCGTTACTGATTCCTCAGCTTTCTTCAATGAAGTAAGTGACTTTGTTGGAGAGGCCCATGTGAAAAGGAACTGATTGTGATCGCTAGCCAACAACCAGAAAAACGCTGAGTCCCTGAGTCTCATAACCATTAGGAAATATTTCTGCCAACGATCGTGTGAGCTTAAAAGCAGGCCTCCGCCAGTTGAGCTTTGGGATGATACAAAAGCCCTGGTTGACGTTGACCACACCCTTGCAAGACAGCCTGAACCTGAGGCCCTAGCTAAGCTGTGCCCACACTCCCAACATGCAGAAATGGTGAGGTAGTATGTGTATTGTTTTAAGTTGTTAATTTTGTGGTGACTTGTTATGTAGCAAATAAATATCTAATACATTGGTCTTAGAATTCCCTTCAACATATATTTACAACTGAATTATTGAATTAAATTATTTTAGACAGTCAAGAATTTAGAACTTTGGCAGAGCATGGTGATGTATGTCTCTAATATCAATACTTGGAAGGCTGAGGCAAGAGGGTCACAGTTTCAAGCATAGCCTCAGTAACTTAGCGAGGCCCTCAGCAACTTAGTGATATCTTATTTCAAAAGAAAAAAAAAATATATTGCTGGGGTGTAGCTCAGAGATAGAAGACCCTTGGGTTGAATCTCAAGTACCATACACACGTGTGTGCATGTATGTGTGTGTGTGTGGACACACTCACACACACGCACACGAATAATTTAGAACTTTGCTTAAAAATCACATCATTTTAAAAATCTATATATGTATATATATTCTATATATGAATAAGTATATTCAAGAGTCAAGAAAAGGGGATTAAAAAAGAGAAAAATATAGTACTCAAGAAATAGCTGAACTAACCTGGGAATGCTCTGAAAAAAAATCCAACATGCATCATTGTGTAACAAAACTTTTTGTTGCTACACAAAAGTATTCAACAAGTGGTATGATTAAGTAACTAAGTGGTTTCAGTGACAGGAAGCTAAAAGACTTAACAACTTATCTAAATATCTCAGGTCCAAAGAGCTCTAGAAATTTTATTAGCATTGCAACTCATTATCATTATAATTTAGTCTCTTACACACCGTATTTTAGATATCTGTTCTCAGAGCCTCATCTATATCTATCTATCTATCTATCTATCTATCTATCTATCTATCTATCTATCTATCTATCTATCATCTATCTGGACCTGGGAATTGAACCCGCAGACAGGCTACCTCTTAGCTATACTCCTTTGATCAATGCAAGCAATAGGTAACAGTTCTTGTTAGATTTATTCAGTCTCATACCTCAGGCAAGATGTTTTAGTTCATTTTTGTGCTGCTATAACAGAATACCACAAACCCAGCAATTCATAAGCAATAGAAATTTATTTCTCATGATCTTTGAGGTCTGGGAAGTCCAAGATCAAGGGGCTGGCATCTGGAGAGGGCCTTCTTGCTGCTCATCCCATGGCAGATGAACAATTGGTCATGTGCATTCACAAGAGGGAAGGGAGCAGAAGTCGTCCTCTAATAGGGAACCAAATCCCATGATTACAAACCCACTCCTTCAATAATGACATCAATCCATTCATGAAGATAGCTCTCATGGCCGATTCACCCCTTAAAGACCCCATTTCAATGCTGTTGCACTGGGGCTAAATTCCTAACACATTTTTTGGAGGGGAGGCACATATTTAAACAATAGTGCAAAGCTACAAAATTTAGGAAATATCACAAGGTGGGATAGATTGAGTGATGGAGAGGATGTTCAATAAAAGGTGCAGTGGAGACGCGCATGGTGGCACACTTCTATAATCCCAGTACTTGAGCTGCTGAGACAGGAGGATTGCAGGTTGGAAGCCAGCCTCAGCAATGTAGCAAGACTCTCAGCAACCTAATGAGATCCTGTTTCAAAACAAGCAAACAAAAAAGAAGTGCTAGGGATGTAGCTAAGAGATAGAGTGCACCTGGGTCCAATGCTCAGTGCCACCAAAAAAAA